>VSMD01028771.1:99308-118661 GCA_008750895.1 Mirza zaza
GGGGGGATGGGTAGATACATACATAATGAGTGAGAAGTGCACCGTCTGGGGGATGGTCATGCTGGAGACTCAGACTTGTGGGGGGAAGGGGAAAGGGCATTTATTGAAACCTTAAAATTTGTATCCCCATCATATGCCGAAATAAAAAAAAAAAAAACAAATAAATAAATAAAATGAAACATATGGCCAAAAAAAAAAAAAAATCTTCAAATACGAATGATAATACCTTTCATAATAAAGCAGGCACAAATTGTAAGAGGACCATTCCAAACTTTACTAAATTCTTGTGTCTAGAGTGGGTATCACCAATTTAAGAAAATCATAGATATAATTCAGAAAACTATGATGAATGTAAAAATAGACTCAGAATTTGTTTCAAACAAAATCACAGACTTTTGTCTCCCTATTTCTCTCCACTCAGTGTGATTATAAATCCTGGAGATATACAAGACACGACTCAGGAGAACCTTGAAAGGGAGTAAGAAGGCAGCTAATTAGTGTAGAACCCTAGGACTGGAGGGGCAGCAGAAGGCAACCTAGAAATGTTCCTTCCTCCCCCTGTTCAGAGTCTCTCTGACACCATTGGGTGAGGCAGACACCACTAGCAAGATGGAATAATAGAAGCCCCACTAGCAATATATGGCTTTGGGAAGAGTCCTTTCCTGCTAGGCGTGAGCCTAGCCTGGAGCCTCCTGCTCCACCCCAGATACCAGGTTGGCCAGGCAGCAATAGCAGGAGGGACTCAGCCACAACAAGCAGCACAGCCTGAGAAGCCACTTTGCCCCAGCAGCCTTAAGACACCCTGTCCAAAGATACTGAGAGACAAAGACAAGAGGGATTCCACCACAAAAATATCCAGCCAGGGGATTCTCAGGCCTGTAGGACAAAGAGGCCTCTCTCACTGGAAACAAATCAAAATAACACACTACAAAAGCTCTCAAAAGTAGGCTGTCATTGGCCCACAACCTCCAAACATAGGTCAGGACCTGGGCACTAAGGCTAAACAAGGTGGCTGCCTGCTAAATAAGATTTAAATAGGACCCATAGTCTCTTAACATAATAGATGAAATCTTCAGGCTACAATTGGAAATCACCTGTCACACCAAGAGCCAGGAAAATCACAACTTCCATGAGAAAAGACAGCTGACACCAACACTGAGATGATTTTAAAACAGCCATTTTTAAAATGTGTCAAAAAGCAAATACAAGTTATCTTAAAACAAATGATAAAATAAAAAATCTTAGCAAAGAAATAGAAATTACACAAAAGAATCAAGTGAAAATTGTTAAACTGAAGAATACAATAACAGAAATAAAAATCTCAGTGTGTGAGCTCAATAACAGAGTGGAGATGACAGAGGATAGAATCAGTGAATTTAAGGACAGAGTGATGGAGTTTGATCACAGTCTAAACAGAGTAAACAGAATGAGGTTCTAGTTGAAGGTACCCACCACACAAGATGTGTTGTGGGTATTATGTGAACCCACATACAATAAATGCATGTAATGTATTTGTCACTAGTGCAAGGAGAAAACTAAGTGCCCAAACAGAATAAACAATGAACAGAACCTTAGGAACCTGTAAAATAATGGCAAAAGAACCGACATACGTATTCAAGTTCCAGAAAGAGAGAGGATAAAGCTGAAAACTTCCCAAATGTGGTGAAAGACACAAACCTACACATTCAAGAAACAGAATGAAACCTAAACAGGATAAATGCAAAGACATAACATAATTGAATATCTAAAAACCAAAGACAAAGGACCTTGAAGAAAGAAACAACACCTTAACAGGACAATAATTCAAATGATGGGATTTATCATTTGAAACCACAGAAGCCAAAAGGAAATGGCACAATATTTTGCAAGTGCTGGAGGAAAAAAAAGAATTGTCAACCCAGAATCTCAGATCCACTGAAACTAACCTTAATGGAGAGGAAATAACCACATTCTCAGATGAAGGAAAAGTTTTTAAAATTTGTCACTGGCAGAAATACCTGTAAGATTGGCTAAAGAAATTTTTTTAAAACACAGAAAGTATAAAAGAAGGCAATTTGGAACATCAGGGAGAAAGAGAAAGCAAAGGAAAGCGGATATAAGGGTATATATAAAAGAATCCTCACAACTTTTATAAGTCATATTTGATACTTGAAACCAAAATTATAACATCATTTGATACTCAAAACAATGATATTTAAAAGTGGAAAAGATAAAGGGAACTGAATGGAAGTGAGATTTCCACACTTCAAAATGGTAAAATGTTGATACAGGAGGAATGTGATATGCTACGTGTGTATATTGTCATATGCAGAGCAACTACTACAAAAACTATGTATTTGGAGATTTTCTCTCTCTAAAGTCCATAAATAAATCAATGAGAAATCTTTTAAGAAAATTTTAACCCACAGGAAGGCACAAAAAGAGAAACAGAGAAATGAAACCAGAGGAAGCAAACAGAAAGCAAATAATAAGATGGCATACATAAGCTCTAATGTGTCAAGAATTGCCTTAAATATAAATGGTCTACATACATTGATCAAAAGACAGATTTACAGAATGGGGGGTAAGGGGAGAACAACAAAGGAAAAAATAAACATGACCATACTATATCCTGTCTACAAGAAACTCACTTCAAATTCAACAACATAGGTAGGTTGAATGTAAAAGGATTAAAAGGATATAGTGTGCAAACAAAAGAAAGGAGTAGCTGTAGTAAAACTGGATAAGATAGACTTTGAAGCAAAGAAAATTACCAGAGACAGAAAGGGATATGATAATAAAAGGATCAATCCACCAAGACAACATAACAACCTTAAATGTATGTGCACAAACAACAGAGCTTCAAATATGTAAAGCAAAAAATCGTTGGAGACTTCCACACTCCTCTCAACAACTGCTAGAACTAGGCAGAAAACCAGCAGGGATATAGAAGAACTCACCAACACCATTAAGCAGCTCTAATCAGCACTTATAGAACACTCCACCCAACAACAGCAGAATGCACATTCTTTTCCATTGCTCATGAAATATATACCAAGATACGTCATACTCTGGGCCATAAAACAAACAGTAATATTTTAAAGGAACTGAAATCATACATATTATGGTTTTGGACCACAATGGAATCAAATTAGAAGTAAATAACAGAAAGATAACAGGAGAAACTTCAAACACTGGGAAACCAACATACTTCTTAATAATCTATGGGTCAAAGAGCAAGTTTTAAACGAAAATTTTTTTTAAAAAAAGTCATAAAAACCAAGTGAAAATACAGCATATTAAAATACAGCAGATCCTTGAATCACATAATTTCATTCAATGTCGTTTTATCATCAAGCTGGGACCACTGTGTGTGTGGAATTTACACATTCTCCCCATGTCTGCATGGATTTTCTCTGAATGCTCCAGTTTCTTCCCACACCCCAAAGATGTGCCTGTTAGGTGAACTGTGTCTAAATTGTCTCAATTTGAATGAGCATGGGTGCATGGGTACATCTGCAACGGAATGGCGTCCTGGCAGGGCTGCTTCCTGCCTTATGCCCTGAGCTGCTGGGGTAGGCTCAGCAGCTCTCAAGTTATTCTGTAACCCTTAACTGGAATAATTGGGTAAATCATTATCTTGTTTTTATTAACCTTTCTTAAATATATATATAAGTCACATTTATTTCAGTGTGTAATATTAGAAGTGTCTTGGGGTTTTATTTAGAAGTTTGATGTTTTTGTGACTAAAAATATGCAGCAGAGACCTAACTCTTGGTTCTATCAATTAGCCTATAGTGCAATTGGTTTCATTATACATCCTTTTGCTTTAAGTTGAGATTTCCAAGAACATATGGACCATGTTACAAAAGAACTTAACTGTACTTGGGATACTGATAAAACAGTGCTAAGACAAAAATTTATAACACTAAATTCCTACATTAAAAAGGAGGAAACTTAACAAACTAGGCATAGAAGGAAATTACTTCAAAACAAAAGCCATACATGACAAACCCACAGCAAACATCAGACTAACTGGAGTAAAGTTGAAAACATTCCCCTTAAGGACTGGAACAAGACAAGGATGCCCACTGTCACCACTTCTATTCAACATAAAAGTCCTAGCCAGAACGATCAGGCAAGAGAAGGAAACAAACAGCATCTAAATCAGAAAAGAAGAAGTCAAACTACCCCAGTTTGCTGACAATATGATCTTATATCTAGAAAACACTAAAGATTCCTCTAGGCCAGGTATGGTGGCTCACACCTGTAATCCTAGCACTCTGGGAGGCCATGATGGGAGGATCACTTGAGCTCAGGAGTTAGAGACCAGCCTGAGCAAGAGGAAAGACCCCATCTCTACTAAAAAAAAATAAACAAAAAGAAATTAGCTGGAAAACTAAAAATATATAGAAAAAAATAGCTAGGCATGGTGGCGCATGCCTGTAATCTCAACTACTTGGAGGCTGAGGGAGAAGGATTGCTTGAGCCCAGGAGTTTGAGGTTTCTGTGAGCTAGGCCAATACCATGCATGGCACTCTAGCATGGGAAACAGAGAGAGACTCTGTCTCAAAAAAAAAAAAATTCCTCTAAAAGACTCCTAGATATCACAAATAAATTTAATAAAGTCTCAGGTAACAAAATTAAGGTACGTAAATCAGTAGCATTTCTATACACTAATAATAGTCAAGCTGGATGTCAAATTAAGAACTCAATGCCATTTACAATATCTGCAAAAAAATTAAAATACCTAGGAATATACTTAACCAAGGAAGTTAAAGATCTCTACATGGAGAACTACAAAACAATGATGGAAAGCATAGATGACACAAACAAGTGGAAAAACATTCCATGCTCATGGATTAGAAGAAGCAATATTGTTAAAATGTTCATACTTCCCAAAGTGATTTACAGATTCAATGCAATTCCCATCAAAATACCAATATCATTTTTTAAAGAATTAGAAAAACAATCCTAAATTTCACATGGAATCAAAATAGTCTGAATATTCAAAACAATTCTAAGCAAAAAGAACAAATCTAGAGGCCTCACATTACCCGACTTCAAATTATATTACAAGACTATAGTAACTAAAACAGCATTGCATTGGCATAAAAGTAGACACATAGATGAATGGAACTGAATAGAGTACCCAGAAATGAAACCATCTACCTACAACCAACAAATCTTTGACAAAGCAGACAAAAACACACACTATGGAAAGTACACCATATTTAATAAATACAGCTGGGAAAATTGGATAGCCACATACAGAAGAAGGAAATTGGATCCCTATCTCTCACTATACACAAAAATTAACTCAGGACGGGTTAAAGACTTAATTGTAAGACCTGACACTATAAATATTCTAGAAGAAAACACAGGAAAAACTCTTCTGGACATTGGCCTAGCCAAAAAATTTATGATTAAGACCCCAAAAGCAAATACAACAAAAATGAATATAAATAAATGGAACTTAATTAAACTAAAATTTCTGCACAGCACAAGAAATAATCAACAGATTAAACAGACAGCCTATAGAATGGGAGAAAATATTCACAAACTATACATCCAACAAAGGACTAGTATCTAGGATCTATAAGGAACTAAAACAAATTAGCAAGAAAAAAACAAATAACCCCATTTGAAAAGTGGGCAAAAGACATGAACAGGCATTCTTCAGAATGAGATATACAAATATCTTCCAAACATATGAAAAATTGCTCAACATCACTAATCATCAGGGAAATGCAAATTAAAACTACAACGGGATACACCTTAACCCTGTCAGAGTGGCCATTATTGAAAAGTCAAAAAATAGATATTGGCACAGATAAGGTGAAAAGGAAACACTTAGACACTGTTGGTGGGAATGTAAATTATTACAACCTCTATGGAAAACAGTATGGAGATTCCTCAAAGAAGTAAAAGTAGACCTACCATTCAATCCAGCAATCCCACTTCTGGGTATCTACTGAAAGGAAAACAAGTCATTATATAAAAAAGACACATGCATCAGAATATTTATTGAAGCACAATTCAAAATTGCTAAGATATGGAATCAACTTAAGTGTCCATCAACTGATGAGTGAATAAAGAAAATGTGACACGCGCGCGCACGCATACACACACACACACACACACACACACCATGGAGTACTACTCAGCCATAAAGAAGGCAAGAAAACAAAGACATATATATTGGAAAAGAAGAAATGAAACTATTTATAAATGTCATGATTGGCACATAGAAAATCCCAGGGAAATTAAAAAGGAAAAGCCTCCTAGAAAAAAAGTTTAATTCAACAGAACCACAGAATACAAGGTCAACACACAAAAATCATTTTATACTTATGTATGCTAACAATAGGCTAAGAGTAAAATTAAAAACATAATACCACTTATAATTACTCTAAAGAAAATGGAATACTTAGGCATAAATCTGACAAAACGTACATTGGATACATATGTATGTGTGTAGTGACACCATATGTGGATCCGCCTCTTGGGGACATGGCTGCCCAGAAGAGATAAGGACATTTTCTCAGCAGAAAGCACAGCTCCCAGCCCATCCCCCACCTAGTCATTGGACATGAATTTTCTCAAAATGCTGAGACTCACACCCTGCCTCAATTTCCTCATTTGTAAAATGTAGATATCTACTAAAAGTAGATCTACACAAAATAACTATTATATCTACACAAAATATTATGTCTACACAAAATATTTACTCATTCAACACATATGCATTGATCACTCTCTACATGCCAGGAGCTGTCCTCACTGGGTGCAGCAGCAAACAAGCAGTGCACAGGAAAACTCCCTGCCCTCCTGGAGTTTGCATTCTAATGGGGACGGCAGACAATCAGTAAGACAATTGAGGAAACATTTAGTATATTAGGTGACAGTAAGTGCTCAGGAGAAAAGCAGGGAAGCTAGATGGAAGTGGCAGGAGCAGAGGAAGGGTGGTAAAATTTGGGGTCAGGTGTCCAGCAAGGCCTTGCTGAGGCAGGTGGCGAGCTCTGAGGATATCTAGGGTAAGAGCGTTCCTGGCAACATGATGAATGGGAAAATTGTCACAAAGTTTGAAACCTCTACGTATGTGCAGGTGAAGGAGAATTAATCTGATATTTTAGGTATTTTGTGGATTTCCTTCTGTTGCCTTCAGGTTTTGTTAAAAGAATATCTAG
Organism: Mirza zaza; assembly: GCA_008750895.1. Classification (NCBI taxonomy): domain Eukaryota; kingdom Metazoa; phylum Chordata; class Mammalia; order Primates; family Cheirogaleidae; genus Mirza; species Mirza zaza. The sequence goes on from VSMD01028771.1 coordinate 106,478, forward strand.
AATCAGAGCCACGTGACATGATCTCAGAAATCAACAGACCAACCTCAAATGACCCCGAGAGGCCATATCTGGCAAAGGTTCCACAGTTAGGAAGGGGCAGGGTGTCCCTCATGCTTTTCCTGCTGTCCCTGTTCATCCCCAGCATTTGCCCACCTGAGAAGCTGGTCATTTGATGCTTACTTGGAACCTCCACTGAGTTAAGCCACGTCCAGGGTGTGACCCAGAGACCGGCTTCCCTAAGACATCTCTCAAATGCCAAACACCATCTTCACCGAGGACCCGTCCAGCTTTGACTTCTAATCCTCCCAGTCGTGAGCAGAGCCTGGTACTTCCCTGGCTCCCTGCCACATTCCCTGTCATCCAGGTTTGCCCACGGATGCCACAAACATACACAGAGTGGTGGCAGTGGACAGAAATGCTGGAACCCTTCAGGCTGGGGCTCACAAAAACATACCCCCTCTCAGTCGGGGCATGGACGTTTCACTGAGCCTGGGTCTGAGGAATTCCTACACAGCTTTGTGCTTGACTCCACATGGAGGGAAGGCAATGTCAGGGTGGCTGGCCTCAGTTAGAACAGCTCTGAATGCCATGTGACACCAGTGTGAACAACTGGTTGGTTTGGCGTCATGTAGACAACCTGTGATGGGCTGGGTTCTCACTCTTCACCAGCTCAAGCTGGCACATGTCTGGGCAGGGCTGCCAAGGGAGGGGGGGGGCCTGGGCTGGAGCACCCCCCTCTTCTCACCGTCCTTTAGTGGCCATAGGTACCTGGTTTGGAGAGTGGGGGCAGCTGGAGGGGCCAAGCTCAGGAAGCTGATAACTAGCATGGGGGTCGTGTGTCAGTTCCCTAACCCGGAAAAGTCTTCGATGTTCCAAGTTCACCCTCCTGTCCAGAGTGGGATTTGCCAGGGCTTTGACGTTCATCCCAGCCCGTGCCTGTGTGCGACCGACCAGGCTACAAAAGCTTTCTCGGAATCTGAGGTTAAGAAAGATGAAGGGCCGGTGCCGCCTGTCTGTCTGCAATGGGCATATTGCATAATAACAGCTTTCTCTGATCTTTCTGGTGCAAGCTCTTGGTTTCTCCACATCTTCCTTTCGGCTTTGTAATACAACACCCGGCTCCTGGCTTATCTGTGCTGCCTCCTCCCCAACCCCCAACTCTGCTCTCGCAGATGCACACAGAGAACAGAGACCATGCCTGCTAGGGAGCCTTAAAGATCATGTCATTTCCCTTAAAGCCCTTTGTTTGCTGGGCTCACCCTTTGGTGATAGTGTGGCCATGTGAGGACTTCAAATGCCCACCCTGCCCCCCCACCCCACTTCAACCTGCCTTCACTCCTCCCTCGCCCAATATTTATAGGGTGTTTTCTCCAGGCAAGCCACACACCCTCCTACGCTCTGGAGGCCTCTTCGTGGGGTGGGGACAGGGCTGTATTTGAGAATTTGGTCTGGAGTTTTCAGCTCCTCCATAAACTCAGGAGCTAGGAAAAACAAGAGACTGCTGACTTTCTTAGACAGATTTTCTACCTTGACACTCTTCTGGAAGGGGATAACAAAGAGCCCTGGGCTATCAGGCTGAGCCTAGAAGAGAGGGGAAGCCGCAGGGGTTATGGCAGTCTGCAGGAGTCCCAGGTCTGGCTGGGGTGTGTGGCCCAGCCTGACACCTCCAGGCCTAAGGAGCCCCAAATCACCAGCCCAGCAGGGTACAATGGCAGCAGGTGTTTTCCAAGCATCTAAAACTCAAAAAACAGATCATCTCCCTCACAAATTGACAGTGTGCTTCAGAAAGAAACTCCCTGCCTGCTTGTTTTTCTCCTTCCAAGGAGGACTATTCTTTGAAGCAAGAAAAAATAACACCCTCCATGTAGCTTTTCTCCCAGACATTGACTGAGCGAGCAAGACTCCCCTTCAGAAGTCCCAAACTGCTTAGGCTCCTCAGAGGTGGGAGCAAAGGAGACCCATAAGATTTTCAACATTAAAAAGAAAAAGCCAATTATAAACTACACAGGTTGATGGGAATATCAGTGTCCTTTACTTTTGGTTGTATGTAATTCATGAACTTAATATGTTAACTTGTAGGAAAATAAGGTGTGTTTTCAACAAAATAAACTGCTTGCACTCACATAAGTGAGTTTTTTGGTGGAAAAGTATGCTAAAAATTGGGATGCGTGGAGGGAAGTAACAAAAGAAGCCACCGGAGGTGAAGAGGCCAGATGCCTCTGGCAGCTTGTTCTGTGTCCCCACTCCAAGGACATTTTTATGGAAATGCAAATAAGGGACAAGAGATGGATTTGAGATTTGACTTTCCTTCCCATCTGTCCTCCCCCCCAAAAAATGTTTTAGATCATGTGACTCTTAGGAGTAAGGGGTCGGGGGAAGGAATCAGACAACACAAACAGCCAATGGACAACTGGAGGGTGGGCAATAGGAAGAGTGCTAGTTACTAATATTATAATGCTCACGAATACCTTATGGGTTTCAGAGTTTCTTCAAATTCCATTATCCAAAGCCCAATATGATGCGGGCTGAGTAAGCTCAATGATCACCCCCCATCTTGCAGATGAATAAATGGGTCACTCAGGTCCTAAGTGGCTGAGCCAGAGATTGAGTGTAGGCCTTACTAACCTTGTGCCTTTTTGAAGCACCAAGCTGCAAGGCTGTTGTAAAAGCAGAAGGTTCTGCCACCCCATTCCACTCCTACCATCATTCCAGGTTCTTTTTGGGGCTTCCAGATCTACTTTGTCACATGGCTGAAAATAGCCTCTCACATAAAAATTAGACCACCCAGCGCTAACCATAAAAAAATTTGATAAATTGGTATTATCAAAATTAAACATGTCTCCTCATCAAATGACACCGTTAAGAAAATAAATAGGCCACAGACTGGGGGAAAAAAACATATAGCACATATCTGGCAAATCCAGAATACATAAAGAAATCCTACAAATGAAGAATAAAAAGACCAAGAATCCAATTTATAAAATGGGCAAGAGACCTGAAAAGATACTTCACCAAAGGAAATTTACAATGGCCAATAAACACTTGAGAAATGCTTAACATCATTAGTTATAAAAAAAGAAAAAAAGCAAATGAAAACCACAAGAATGCACTAGATACCCAAGACTGACATCACAAAAGGATGTAGAGTAACTGGACTCTTCTCATACATTATGGGGGCAACAGGGGTGCAGAATGTATAATGGTACAACCTTTTTGGAAAACTGGCAATTTCTTATAAGGTTAAATATGCATTCACTCTAGATACTTACTGCACAGAAGTGAAAAACATATGTCTATATAAAGACTTGCACACAAAGATTCAATGTAGCTTTTATTCAATAATAGCCAAAATCTTTAAACAACCCAAACATTTGTTGATAGGAGAATGGATAAATGAATTAGATATATTCATGAAATGGAATACTATTTTGCACCAAAAAGGAATAAACTACTGATACATACAAGTAAAATCCAAACATATTAAGCAAAAAACACAGAACAGTGCATACTGTACAATTCTATTTATATGGAGTCTAAGAACAGAAAATCAATAGTGACAGAAGTCAGAAGTGGTTAGGAGGGTGGTGGAATAGACTGAAAAGGGGCATGAGGGAACTTTGAGGGTCAGAGGAAATGTTCTACACTTTGTTTATTGCCTACACAGGTGTTTACGACTTTCAAAATTCTTCTAACTGAACTCTTAAGATCTACGTATTTTATGGAATGTTAATTATCTCTCTCAATAAATTTTAAAATGGACCCTGCTGGGATAGCGACAAAGGTCATGGCCTTGCTCTTCGGAGGCCAGTTTCTTCCCCTGATTAAAACCTGAGATCTGAGTTAATACTCCCCAAATAGCCTGGGCCTTAGGGCTAAAAGCAATGAAGAGTTTCAGCTAAACAGCTTCAACCAAAACCTTTTCTCCACAGCGGTGTCCAAAGGCTGCTTCTTTCTGCCCCCCACACTGGGGATGTAGGGGCCCCTTATTTATTCTCTTCATCTGATAAAACTCAGAGAGGGAATACCAGAGGCATGTGCCCATTCTGCACCAAGAAGAAACAAAGTACAGCTCTCTGCAGAGTGTGCAGCTTGACAGGCTCAGGGTCACAGTCATGCCGGGCATGGATGTACCTCACTGCTGACACAGATGTCAGCTCCAGAGACAGACTGGTTTCTGACTCGAGAATTTGCTGGACCTCATACACAGGTTGACTTTAAAACTTTGGAAAGGAACGACAAAAATCACGGCTGCAGGTCATACCTATATGTGCTAGACTGGGATGTCTGGGTTTCCCATAGAGGGCATAAATTGACGATATCTAAACAACCTCTGGGGACCAAGGAGTTCCCATCCCAGAGAGACCAGATGTCAGGGGGCTTAGAAACCAGTCACATGAGAGGCAGTCACAAGGATCAGACACCTTTCCCTGCCAGAGAGGATGGGAGACACCACAACCATTCAAACACCTGTAAGGCTGTCTAAGGGTAGAAGAAACAGGCTTCATCTATTCCAAACTGCAAAACTTCAGCTCATGCATAGAAGTCACAAGAAGCTGGATTATATATAATGCAACAGAGAGAGAACCTCTGCAACAGCTGATGCTGCTTAGCATTCCATCCACATATCCATTCCTCCGGCTAATAATTTCTGATCACTCGCTACACTGTGCACACCCCAGGATGCAACAGTTGCAGAATTGGCCTTGAAGAGGGTTCAGGGCAGGACAGGGAACAGGACGTGACTAGAAATAAATAACTCAGATACAAGTGCAGGTGAGAGAGGCCCGATCAGGGGAGGGAGGGATTACTTCCAACCACAGCCGGGTCCTCTGTGAGGCTCACCAGTCCCTTTGCTGCTCCTCATTCATTCTTTCATCCACTCAATAAATATTACTTAAGCCCTACTATGTGTCAGGCACCGTTCTAAATGCTGGGGATACAGAGTGAATGAGGCAGTCAACGTGTCCGCACTGAGTTTACAGCCTACTGAGAAAACACAGCCAAAAGCCACGCTGGTGTTATGTCAGGAGTGACCACACTGCACAGAAGCAGCATTGTTCTGAATCTCTGTCGCTCTCTGTGAGCAAACAACCCCTACTTTCTTGCTTTCAACTGCAGTGCCCTCACTGAGAAAACTGTGGCCTCAGCCCCCCTCCCTTGTACATCCCATCTCTCACTGTCTCTCCCTGTCGGGGCCCGATTACTTTCTGATTCGGAGGAAACAGATTCTTCCTCCAACACTGACCTCTCCACTGTATTCTCCCCTTCTCAGCTGCAGCTCCACCAGCTGTGCCAGCCTCCTACCCCCCACCGCTTCTCTCTTCGTTCAATAGCACTTCCTCAGTCCACAGACTCGTTCCCTTCTCGGTCCCAAAGCAACATGCATTGGCTATCTGCAAGATGGCAATTTAGGTGTTAGCCAAGAGCTAATCTGGACCAATCGCAGGATCATGTAAGGACTTGCAGAGAAGATGCACCTGCTGCATTAGTGTGTGCCATGGTCCCAGGAAGCACCAGGTGTGGAGACTCTTGATAAGTACCTGCTGGCCCCGTCCCACCCAGCACTCTCTGCCGCTGAACCTCTCAAAAGCTCACGACACACTTCTTGCCACCATTGTTTCATCTCTCCTTTGTTACCTCACCTGCCCCACCATGCTTCTGTCTACTGAGACAGGTTGTGCAAAGCTCACCAGTAAGCACCTAATTGCCAGTACGATGGCTTTCCCCCTGATTGCATTCAATGTCTTGGTAACATTAAGTGTTAGTGTTCCCAAGATTGTGTCCTCAGTCCTCTGCTCAACTTTCTGTCCTTGGACAATATCATCTGTCCCATAGATTCAAATATAACGTGTATTCTAGAAGCTTCTCTATTACATCTCTTTTCCAGCATTCTCTCCTGGACCACTGGACACTTCCACTTGGATCTCTTGCCAAGCATCTCAAACTCTGGGCGTTCAAAATTGGATTCATGTTTCTCCTCCCCAACTTCCCTTTTCTCCTGAATACCATATCATATAGTATCACTAGTCTTGCAGTCCCCCACGGGGGGGAAGTCGACAGAACAGTTGACTTCTTCTGCCTTACCTGCCACTTCAAAGCCAGTGCCAACTGCTGTCAATTCTACCTCAGAAATCTCTCTTGAATCCACTGTCTCCATCATCATTGCCACTTCCTTAGTTACTGTCCTCATCTCTCTCTCATACTATTGAAATGATCTTCTGCTTGTCCTTTCTTACACTAAATCCCATTTCAGTATAACTCCTCCTCCTCCTTCCTCTAGAATTCTCTTCTTAGACAGAATTCAGCATGCTATTCCCTTAGTTAAAAATCTTCTGGAAACTACCCAAATGTCCTTTAAATAGTAAATGGTTAAACCAAATGCGGTACCCCCATACCACAGAATACTCCTCTGCAATAAAAAGGAATGGACTCTTGATGTACAAACTGGACAAAACTCAAGACAATTATGCTGACTGAAAAGAAGCCAATCGCAAAAGGATACATGCCACATAATACCATTCATGTAACAATTGTGAAATAACCTAATTAGATAAAGGTTGTATCAGTGGCTGCCAAGCATTAGGGATGGGGACTGAGTGTTACTACAAGGGGGTGACACAGGGGAATCTTGTGGTGATGGTACAGTTGTGTATCTCGGTTGGGATGATGGTTACTCATGGCTACACGTGATAAAAATGGCATGGAGCTACACACACAAATTAGTGCATATAAACAGACAAAATCTAAGTAAGTTCTGTGGATTTTACCAAGGTCAACTTCTTGGTTTTGATATTGTTCTCTGGTTGTATTGGGAGAAGCTTGGTGAAGGGTGCATGAAACTTCACCTTTCTTGGCAGCCTCCTGGTAATTTATAATTATTTCAAAGTTAAAAGTTAAAAAATAAAATACAAAATTATAACAAAAAAAGTAAACAAAAGAAAAACCTTCAATGACTCCCCATTTTTAACAGGATAAAATATAGACTCCTTTGTTCAACATTTGAGATCCTTAATAATGAGGCCTCGCAGGATTTTCCAGCCTTGTATCCCACTGCTCTTCTTTTTAGTCCCTTTGTTCATTCATTAAATAAACTGTGGAGAACCCACAATGGGCTGGGATGTTAAAAATACACTGGTAAACAAGACATATATGGCTCCTGCTCTCAGAAACTTATAGTCTTTGGGGAAAACAGCCAATTAGGCAAGTAATTTTAATGAAATGAGCCAAGTGTCACACTTGGGAAGTATAGCCGGCTGTCCAACCACTCTCCCCATCAATCCTTTTCACTTGTACTGTTCCCTTTGCCCCAAATGCCCTTCCCTGCATGAATGAGCTTCCACTCTCAACTCTTCTATAAGATCTTCCCATTATTCTGGGATGGGTCCAAAAGGGCTCACCACACAGGTGATATTTAAACTGATACCTAAATCACAAGAAAGAACAGAATTGAGTTTTATGAGAAAGAGGGAAACTGGCTCAGAGTCTCAAGAAGGGAAACGTTTAGTCTGTTTGAGGAACAGAAAGGTTAGGGTGGTGCAGCCAAGTGGGAAAGGCAGGTAGCTGTGTGAGAGGACTTCCAGGAGTCAGGACGGCAAATTTATATTTTAGTTCACACACCATGGCTGGGCCCTGGAGGGGGTTAAGTGGGGAAGAAACATGTCAGAGTCAACGTTTTGACTGGTGTGTGGAAAATGAATTATAAGGTACAGGGAGTGGGCAAGAGAGGGATCAGGTAAAAGCTGGGAGGCGAGAGGGGCTGATGTCCCCTTGGTGGCCCCATGGGGCCTTGCCCTCAGTGCCGATGTCCCCCTTGTCACCTGGTTTAGGGTTTGGAGGTTACGTGCCTGCCTTCCTGACTAGGTGACGCTGATGGAACAGAGGGACCTTGTGTTACTTTTAGTCTCTCCCATGCCTACCAAGCTCAGTAGATTTTTAAATAAAATTGAATAGTTATGTCCAGCTGGGGGAAGGGAGGAAAGGGGATGCAGGAAGGCTCTAGAAATAAACAGCATTTGAAGTAGACCATGAAGGAGAAGAAAAACTTGGACTCATGGGAAAGGCTGGATGCAGGGAACACGTGACGAAAGGAACGAAGATGGAGGCCGGGCTCGGTGGCTCAGGCCTGTAATCCTAGCACTCTGGGAGGCCGAGGCGGGCGGATTGCTCGAGGTCAGGAGTTCGAAACCAGCCTGAGCAAGAGCGAGACCCAGTCTCTACTATAAATAGAAAGAAATTAATTGGCCAACTAATATATATAGAAAAAATTAGCCGGGCATGGTGGTGCATGCCTGTAGTCCCAGCTCCTCAGGAGGCTGACGCAGGAGGATTGCTTGAGCCCAGGAGTTTGAGGTTGCTGTGAGCTAGGCTGATGCCACAGCACTCACTCTAGCCTGGGCAGCAAAGCGAGACTCTGTCTCAAAAAAAAAAAAAAAAAAAAAAGGAATGAAGATGGGAAAACAGTAAATGCATGTGTGAGAGTGGGAGGGTGGAGATGTAGCCATCAGCCCGGAGGAGAAATCAGTTGGAAAGATTAGAAAGATGGATGAGGTAAAATTATGGCAGGTTCTTGAAGGTTGAACCAAGGAACTGGTCTTTAATAGTGAGAAAAAGGAAAGCTATTGAGTGTTCTTGAGCAGAGGAATGATAAAATCTGAAATCTGCCTCAGAAAAATGAAATTGGAAGCCACTGGAGTGGGAGGAAAAGAGGTGGGAAAAGCAGAGAATGGGGTGCAGGTGCCAAGGTCAAAGGTCATGAGTTACCTTGACCAGCCTTTGCCTTTCTCCGCCTAAATATATCTGAAAGCCCTCGCTCGCCCCAACATTTCAAGGTTTTTAAGAGCACAAAACTTCATAAGGTCACCAACAGTGCATGCATTCCCTGTGTCTTGGTCCATTTGTGCTGCTAATTCACAACACCTAAGACTGGACGATTTATGAAGAACAGAAACTTACTTCCTCACAGTTCTGGAGGGTGGGAAGCCCAAGACCAAGGGGTCGGCATCTGGCGAGCACTTCTCTCTTCATCTTCACACTCGAGACAGCAAGAGGCCAAGAGAAAGCTAGCAAACCCATGTTCTCAAGCCCTTTTATGAGGGCCTTAATCCCATTCACGAAGAAGAAGCCCTCGTGACCTACTCACCTCTTAAAGGCCCCACCTGTTAATACTATCGCTAGCCATTAAGTGGCAACACCTGTATTTCGGAGGGATGCCAGCATTCAAACCATTCCGTTCCTGAAAGCCCAGAGTGGGGGGGAGGGGGGTGACGATTATTTCAAGAGAAGTATGGACCGTCTCATTCCATGCGCTTTACAGACAGAATCTGAGCACAGTTGCAGACGATTAAGAAAGAAGCAACCTCCAAAAGGCAGACCCAGGGGCTGGGAAGTTTTGGGGGATGAGGGAAAGGATGGAGGCAGGGCAAGCTACTCACTCCAGTCTGGGGCTTTGTTCTTCCATTTGCATTTGCATTTCCATCCAGGAGTCTAAGTGTGTTTTCTTCTCTTGGTCTCCAGTTTGCCACGATTCCCAGCTCCTTCTACAAGATTGGATTAATTGCTGCATTGGATTGTTTTTCCCTGAAAGCTTCCAGCTGTTTTACTCCCTGCATCCTGCTTATGTGCACTCCTGGTGGGTCAAGGAGTTCTTCTGCCCCATGGTTCTCTTCCCAGCACCGGTTGTGAATAGCACCCTCACTCGGCTTCCTCCCAGCCCACCATCTGTTCCCATTTAACAGATGAGAAAACTGATATTCAGGGAGCTTATACAACTTATGTGTGTCTCATACAGCTCAGAGCCAGGATTTGAGCCAGATCAGTATGACCCCGAAGGTCATCTGTGGCACCAAAGCCTTTAATACCTGCAAAGATCTATAAAAAGTTTAGTTTAAAACTATTTCCAAAGAAATCATTATAAAATCAGCAAAAGTCCCTCTCCCCCATCTCTTTCTTGCCCCTTCCTCCCTAAGAGATAACCACCAGTCTGAAATTGATAAGTATCCCTTCCATATGATTTTAAACTTTTACCACACACAGAGATATCCAAAACTACATATAGAATTTTGTAGAATTTATGAATGGTTTCACACCAGGCATGTCCTTTTGCAATTTGCTTTATTTCATTCAACATTATATATTTGAGATTTATCCATGGTGGTAAATTTGATCTAATTAACTTATTTCAGTAACAATATTTCATTTTATGAATATAGTATATCATTCCTAATGTTTCATTATGGCAATCTGCATCCTAGTACTTAGTGCTATGAGCAGGGTGAAAGACGTAATTTAAGGCATATACCTAGAAATGAGATTTCTCAGTCGGAGGATATGGGCATCTCCAGTTTTAATTTTATTTGAAATTCCACAGCCTCTCTTTAGTTGTTTTTTTTTTTTTTTTTTTTTTTTTTTGAGACAGAGTCTCACTTTATTGCCCAGGCTAGAGTGAGTGCCGTGGCGTCAGCCTAGCTCACAGCAACCTCAAACTCCTGGGCTCAAGCAATCCTGCTGCCTCAGCCTCCCAAGTAGCTGGGACTACAGGCATGCGCCACCATGCCCGGCCAATTTTTTCTATATATATTAGTTGGCCAATTAATTTCTTTCTATTTATAGTAGTGATGGGGTCTCGCTCTTGCTCAGGCTGGTCTCGAACTCCTGAGCTCAAATGATCCGCCCACCTCGGCCTCCCAGAGAGCTTGGATTACAGGCTTGAGCTACCGCGCCTGGCCTCTTTAGGTGTTAGTATCAGTTCATACCTCCACTACCATCCCACATTCTCGCAGCCACTTGGCATCATCAAATTATCAAACTCAGAAGCAAATATGGCACCATCTGGACAGTGGCACATAGTTGTGTTATTTTATTCTTCTGCACTTCTCCATGCATTTGAAATATTTAATAATTAAAATTATTATTACTATTGCCTAGTTTTATCAGTGGCTTGGATGAAGACCTAGAAGTCTTCCTGATGGCATCTGCAGATAACACAAAACTTAGAGGTTTGTGAGATATATGAAACCCAGGCATCTGGTTTAAAGTAATCTCAACAGAGATTGACCAAACCAATAAAATGGAGACAGATGGAGGAGTAAAAATGAAAGACCACCTCCACGTGCACAGGATAGAGAGATCTGGCTTAGTGACAGCTTCCATATGAAGAAGACCAGGGTGGAGGGAGGTGAGGATGGATTTGGACGACCAGAGTCTTAACATGAACCATTGACGTGATCTCTATTTGTAATAAAGAGGGGAATGCCACCTGTACCAGCCAAGATTATCTAGTGGCAAACAAAAGAAACTGACTTTGAGCTAACTTAAGCAAGGAATGGAATTTAGTGGAAAAGTATCTCTGCTCAGAAAGTTGGCAGGAGGCTACAGAGCCAAGCTGGGAAATGGGCAAAATCCTGAAGCACCCAGGAAGCAAGAAGGAACCACAGAAGAGGTGTGGTAGCAGGAATAGCAGGGCCTGAGCCCCGCTGTAAACAGAGAGGCAGGTACAGGGCAAGAAAAACATTATTCCTATGAGGTTCTAAGCTGGCCAGGCCAGACCCAAACTGATGTTCTCAGTGGCCACCTTGATTTTTACAGGAACATACAGAGTTCAAATGGGAACATGTTTGGAAGAGACACCTCTGGGAAACCTGGCTTTCACAGGACAGTTTGAAAGCCACAGTCAAGGGGATTCGGTCATGGTCAAAGAGTTAGCCTCTTGTTACCCCCACGGAGTAGAACTAAGAACAATGGGTACAAGTTGCAAGGAAACAGAGTTCACATCAATTGGATCAGGGATTTTCTAACAAATAGAGATATTCAACAGTGGACTTACTAGACTTCCATGGTTTTGAGCTTGCTGGCCACTGCAGTTGTACAAGGAAAGACTGAATTCCCTCTGATAGGATATAAAAATGGGGATTCCTACAATCAAAGGGAATAGATTGAGGGTCTCTCTTAACTCCTTGATTCATGATATCTTTCCTACAAATGAATGCTCCTTCATTGTCATTTCCTACCCCCAGCATTGAGTTGATCAGACAGAAAGGTTGTTGAGTTGTTAGGTAATATAAGATTATGGATGCAAAAGTACCTATTATTGTCTCCTAGAAAACAATTAGTATTATCTTCTTAGAACCATTTTTTATTCATTTTTCCTATTACAAACATCATAATTACACTATAGGAAGTCTGGGGA
>VSMD01028779.1:0-45957 GCA_008750895.1 Mirza zaza
TATGAGTACTACAAAAATCTTTATTCACACAAATTGGAAAATGTGGAGGAAATGGACAAATTTCTAGAAACACACAGCCTCCCTAGGCTCAACCAGGAAGGAATAGATTCCCTGAATAGACCAATCTCAACAGCTGAAATAGAAACAGCAATTAAAAATCTCCCTAAAAAGAAAAGTCCTGATCCAGATGGCTTCACACCCGAATTTTACCACACTTACAAAGAAGAACTAGTACCTATCTTGCAGAAACTATTCCACAACACCGAGAAGAATGGAAACCTCCCCAACACCTTTTATGAAGCGAATATTACTCTGATACCAAAACCAGGAAAGGATGCAACAAAAAAAGAAAACTACGGACCAAAATCCCTAATGAATATAGATGCAAAAATTTTCAACATAATCTCAGCTAACCGAATCCAGACGCTTATCAAAAAAATAATCCATCACGACCAAGTGGGCTTCATCCCAGGGATGCAGGGATGGTTCAACATACATAAATCTATAAATGCAATTCACCACATAAACAGAAGCAAAAACAAAGACCACATGATTCTTTCAATAGATGCAGAAAAAGCTTTTGACAAAATTTAACACCCTTTCATGATACAAACACTTAATAAAATCGGCATAGAAGAGACATACCTAAAATTGATACAAGCCATATATGACAGACCCATAGCCAACATCATACTGAATGGGGAAAAATTGAAAGCATGCCCACTTAGAACTGGAACCAGACAAGGCTGCCCACTATCTCCGCTTCTATTCAACATAGTGCTGGAAGTCCTGGCTACAGCAATCAGACAGGAAAGTGGAATTAAATGTATCCAAATAGGGGCAGAAGAGATCAAACTTTCTCTCTTTGCTGATGATATGATATTATATTTAGAAAACCCCAAAGATTCAACCAAGAAACTCCTGGAACTGATAAATGAATTTAGTAAAGTCTCAGGATACAAAATCAATACACAGAAATCAGAGGCATTCATATACGCCAACAACAAGCAAATTGAGAACTAAATTAAAGACTCAATTCCCTTCACAATAGCAACAAAGAAATTAAAGTACCTAGGAGTATATTTAACCAAGGAAGTAAAAGACCTCTACAGGGAGAACTATGAAACACTGAGGAAGGAAATAGCAGAGGATGTAAACAGATGGAAATCCATTCCATGCTCGTGGGTTGGCAGACTCAACATCATTAAAATGTCTGTACTACCCAAACTGATCTACAGATTCAATGCAATACCTATTAAAATCCCATGAGCATTCTTCACAGATATAGAAAAAATAATTTTATGCTTTGTATGGAACCAAGAAGACCCTGAATATCAAGAGCAATTCTAGGCAACAAAAACAAAATGGGAGGTATTAATATGCCAGATATCAAACTATACTACAAAGCTGTAGTAATTAAAACAATCTGGTATTGGCACAAAAATAGGAATATTGACCAGTGAAACAGATGTGAGAATCCTGATGTAAAACCATCCTCATATAGCCATCTAATCTTTGACAAAGCAGACAAAAACATATGCTGGGGAAAAGACTCCCTTTTCAATAAATGGTGCTGGGAAAACTGGATAGCCACTTGTAGAAGGCTAAAGCAGGACCCACACCTTTCACCTCTCACAAAAATCAACTCACGCTGGATAACAGACTTAAACCTAAGGTATAAAACTATTATAATTCTAGAGGAAAATGTTGGAAACACTCTTCTAAACATTGGCCTAGGCAAAGAGTTTATGAAGAAGTCCCCAAAGGCAATCAAAGCAGCAACAAAAATAAATAAATGGTACATGATGAAACTAAAAAGCTTCTGCACAGCCAAAGAAACAGTCATGAAGGTAAACAGACAACCTACAGAATGGGAGAAAATTTTTGCATCCTACTCATCCGATAAAGGGCTGATAACTAGAATATACTTAGAACTCACGAAAATCAGCAAGAAAAAATCCAATAACCCTATTAAAAAGTGGGCAAAGGACTCGAACAGAAACTTTTCTAAAGAAGACAGAAGAATGGCCAACAAACATATGAAAAAATGCTCACCATCTCTAATCATCAGGGAAATGCAAATCAAAACTACAATGAGATATCACTTAACTTCAGTGAGAATGGCCTTTATCAAAAAGTCTCCAAATAACAAATGCTGGCGTGGATGCGGAGAGAGAGGAACACTCCTACACTGCTGGTGGGACTGCAAACTAGTTCAACCTCTGTGGAAAGCAATATGGAGATACCTTAAAGCGATACAAGTGAATCTACCATTTGATCCAGCAATCCCATCACTGGGCATCTACCCAAAAGATCCAATGACACTCTACAAAAAAGACACCTGCACTTGAATGTTTATAGCAGCACAATTCATAATTACAAAGCTGTGGAAACAGCCCAAGTGCCCATCAATCCAAGAATGGATTAATAAAATGTGGTATATATATACCATGGAGTACTATTCAGCTCTAAGAAACAACGGTGATATAGTACATCTTATATTTTCCTGGTTAGAGCTGGAACCCATACTACTAAGTGAAATATCCCAAGAATGGAAAAAGAAGCACCACATATATTCACCAGCAAACTGGTATTAACTGAGCAGCACCCAAGTGGACACATAGGTACTACAGTAATAGGGTATTGGGCAGGGGGGAGGGGGGAGGGGGGGCGGGTATTTACATACATAATGAGTGAGATGTGTACCATCTGGGGGATGGTCATGCTAGAAACTCAGACTTGTGGGGGGAGTGGGGGGAAAGGGCATTTATTGAAACCTTAAAATCTGTACCCCCATAATATGCCGAAATAAAAAAAAAAGTGTTTGTATTAGTTTGCTCAGTCTGCCATAAGTGAATACTAGAGACTGGGTATTAAAAAACAAAAACGAGAGAAATTGTTTGTTTTTCTTTTTCACAGTTCTGGAAGCTGAATGTCCAAGATCAAGGTGTCAGCAGCGTTGTATTCTGGTGAGGCCTCCCTTTCTGGCTTGCTGACAGCCACCTTCTCATTGTGTCCACACAGCGCCTTTCCTCTGTGTGTGTGCCGAGCCAGAAAAAGCTCTGGTGTCTCTTCTCATAAAGATACCAGTCCTACTGGAATAGGGCCCCACCCTCATGACCTCTTTAACCTTAATTGCCTCCTTAAAGGCCCTATCTTCAAATGCAGTCACAATGGGGGTTAGGGCTTCAACATGATTTTTGAGGGGCTCTAATTTGGTCCATAAGACTATCCCAGACTAAAGTGCTTAAACCATTATGTGTCTCTGAATAAAGAAATGGCATAGTTTATAGACAATGTTTTATAGAGATTAATGTGGCCTCAGTGTGTAGAAAAACACTTAGAGAATGTCTAGAAAAATTTCTGCATATTATTAATATTTCTTTCTTTGCTTTATAAAAAAAAATGTTCTTTCTAACCTCTTCCTTTTCCTTTTCCATCCTGTGTATTTTTGTCTTTAGGGGCCTGTATGAGATTCTTTGTGATCAGCTAGAATGTATCCTTTCAGGCTGCCAGGCTGTAAAGAATACCTCTGGAGAAGGGACTGTGTGTGTGAAACAAATAGGCAGCAGGAAGGGTAGGGTTCAGATTTCACTGGGGGAGTCTAGCTAATGACACTGATTCCAAAGAAGCTCCGAGTTTCAATGGTTAGTACTTTTACTGGAAGAATGAGAAACAGAACACATTTCAAAGTGCTTCACTCTACCTTCTATAATGAAACCCCCAGATGGTATTTGAATCCCATCCAATGCAGACTTTCTCTCAACTGCTTTCACTGCTGTGGCTATTCTGGATGATTTAACCACATCCTTCCCACCCACTCTTTGAACATGGCTAGGGCTATTCTCATCTCCAACTGGTGTCGGCTCATCAGTCATCAATGCACCAAGGCAGCTCTCTCTCTCTCTCCAGGGTTAGTGGGGCTTTCTTCAGGACCAACATCTTTCTCTGATTTATGATTGCCTGAGCCCCTCCTTCTGTGTTCCCAAAACGTTTGTCTTCTTCCGATCCTGCAACATCTTTCTGATTCTACAGAGTCTCAAAGTCAGTGTGTTCTTTCTCAGCCCGGGAACGGTTCCGAATGCATGAGCAGAGGCTGAAAGAATGAGAAGCAGGTCCTTTTGATTTGGATAGGCAAGTACCTCATGCCCACAGGGAGCATGCACTAGCTCTGTGATGCCCTTGTGCCCCACCCTGACGAGACCTGGTCTATGAAAACTAAACTCACAAAATAGATTGTGGGCGAGGAATTATTTATAGAACATTGTTCCTTTATCATGAACTTTTGTCATTGCAAAATTTACAAACATTTAATTTATATTACCCACTTTAAAAAGGATACTTGAATAAATTTAGTTAGATTTGAAAAACTGAGAATTAACACTATAAAGGTCATAAGCTGACTAGATGTTTTAGAATTTAATTGTACCGAAAATGCCTTATTTTCAAATTTATTTTTTAAACATTTTTATAAATTCATTGATTTTTGTCTCATGTAAGTAGGTCTTAGTAAAAACCAAGTTAAATAACCAGAATTTAATTCATATTTTACATTTCATGTATGTTTTTCTTAAATTATATTTATTTTTCTTATTATAAATGGAAAACATAATCTTTGTAGAATAGTGTTATTTTAGTGGTAAAGTAAGGAAAAATATAATAAATTCCTTCTTGTGGATCTTTTCAAACTACACGAATTTCTCCCAGGTACCTATCTCTATGTATTTCTAGAACAGCTCCCCATTGCTCCCAGCCCAGACAGAAACTCAGCTATCATCCCTTTGGTTGCCTTGAAGCAGAAAAGAAATAGTGACTGTTGTGGACTGAATTGTATCCCCCAAATTCATATGTTGAAGACTTAAACCTCAGTGTGACTATATTTGGAGATAGGGCTTTTATGGGATAATTAAGATTAAATGAGGTCATAAGAGTGGGACTGTAATTTGATAGTATTGGTGGCCTTATACAAGAGGAAGAAAGAGAGAGAGAGAGACCTCTTTCTGTCTCTTGGCCATCTACAAGTTAGGAGGGAGCCCTCACCAGGAATTGAGTCAGCTGGGACCTTGATCTTGAACTTCTCAGCCGCCAGAACTTTAAGAAATCAATGTCTATTGTTTAAGCCATTCAGTGTGTGGGATTTGCAGCCCAATCAAATGAATATAGTGACTATTGTTATGGAGAATTTAGAAAAATCACAAAATAAATCATATGACTCTATTGCAATCTCACTTTTTAAAATAATCTCTATGAATTTTTTGAGTTTTTAAATAACATTTATTCTATTTTCTAATTAGAAAGTAGCATATAGTTATTATATTAAAATTAGAAAAAGAATAAAAGGACAAAGTAGGAAAAGGAAATTCCATCACCCACATATAACCATTTATTATAATTTTAGTATATGTATTTCTATGGTTTCTAAACAATTATAAATTTTTTTGCCATTGTGATCATAGTAGGTCACATGGTATATATTACAGTTTTGTAGGCTGCTCTATTAACCTAAAAAACTATTGTGACTTTTTCTCCATATAATTTAACATTCTTAAAAACACATTATTTTCAATGGCATTACAATCTTCTGTCAAATGAACTCATTATTTATTCATTCAGTTTTCTATCATTTGCCACTTAGGCTGTTTTTAATTTTTTGCTATTATGAAGAATGTTATAAACAACATATTGATATATAAAATCAATATTTATTGTCTATTTTCTTCAAATAAATTCCTAGAACGATTGCTAAGTCAAATTACATAAACATGCTTGAGAATTTTGATACTTATTGCCTGCTTGTTTTCTAGGAATGTTTCAGGAGTTTATGCTCTCACAAGTAGTGAATGAGAATTCCCACCTCCCTGTTGTGTCAACAACACTAAATGCAGTAATTTAGAAACATTTATTTGCAGGTTTGACAGAAGAAAAATGTTATATCTATGTTTTAATTTATGTGTCTTTAATTACTTGTAGAGATGATTTTGATTTGTTTTGTTTTGTGTTATCATTTATTATCTCTGAATTCCCTAAGTCCTGTTACTTTGCTATTAGATACATTTTTCATATTGATAAGAATTTTCTTTTTTTTTAAGTACTAACTTTATCATAGTTATTATATCAAATTTCTAATTTGCCATTGTGTCTATGGAGTTTTTTTAATGTACAGAGGTAATAAATTTTATAAGTTTGTTCATTGCTTTTAATGTTCTGATAGTCCTTTACCATCCTAAGGTCATATAAATATTCAGCTAATTTTTCTTCTAATTTTTTATAATTATATTTTTTACTTTTCCCCTGTCCTTTTTTTCCGGTGTAAAATTTGAGTGAAGTTATTTTCTCTGCTTTATTGGTTGGCTTAAAATTATCTCAGCCCTATTTACTGACTGGTCTTTTTTTGTCCTCCCCACTAAGTTGAAATACCAACTTTATAGCATAATGAAATCTTACATATACTGGATTATATTTTTAAGTTATATAAGGTAAGTAATAGTTCTTAAATTATATAGATTTATAATACATTTTAATATCTGAAAGAAGTCACTTGTTGCACTTTGTTCTCAAATTTTACTTGAATATTTTTGCCTGTTAATTCTGATAGGTGAAGTTTGGAATTACTTTTCAACACCATAAAATCATCCTACAGGGGTTTCAAGTGTAGACTATTGATTAACTTCATAAGAAGTTCACACCTTTTACAATATTCAATCTTTGCAACCAGGCTTGTGGCATTCTTTTACATACCAACAAGTCTTTTTTTTTTTTTGTTTTGGTCCTTCAGTAAAATTTTATATTATTTAATAAGGGTCTCACATTTTAAAATAATTGTTATTCTTAGTTGGTTTTGTTGCTAGAATAGATTTCCACTTGCTGTATTTTCTAAATGCCTATTTTTGGTGAACAGAAAAACTATCGATGTTTTAAAATTAATTTTGTATTTGACCACTTTATTGAGAGCTTTTATTTTTATTATTAATTTCCCATTTCATTCACCAAAGTTTTCTAAGAATAAAATCGTATTCAGTTTACATGATGAGATTTTGCCTACTTCTTTTAGAAGAACAATTTCTCTTATTCTGATTTTATATTTTGTTACATTGGTTATAATCATAAATATAAATATTCTTAACAGAGAAAAAGGAAGGAAACAGCATCGTTTTTCTCCATGAATGATGAAAAAGAATGCTTTTGTTTTTCTTTTCCTTGTCCACCTCCCTTTTTGGTGATATTTTTCATTTTTATTTTATTTTTTTCTCTGTGAAGATTTATTTTAAAAAATTTTAATTCATTTCTTTTCTGATCATTTTTGTAGAAGTTATATCATGTTCTAGTTGTCCTAATGCTTAATATCAGTCATTTTATATTATGACTTTCCCATAGTTAAAAATTTTGATTATTTTCTTTCATTTTTTTTTTTTTTTTTTGGCAGAGACAGGGTCTCACTATGTTGCCCAGGAGATCTTGAATTCCTGGCCTCAAGTGATCCTCCTGCCTCAACCTCCCAAAGTGCTGGGATTACAGGCATGAGCCACCATACCTAGCCTGAGCCACTGGCTCACTTTCAAATGAGTGACTGGCTCATTTCTTAATAATCTGAAATATACATGGATAATATATCTTCTGAGGTTTGGTATACAGGAAGACATAATTTGTTTCTTTTAGCCATAAATAATAACATGGCTGTATATAGAATTCTTATGTTAAAATCGTTTCCTCTAAAAACTTCATAGATTTTGCTCCATATTCTTTGGTATTCAGTGTTGTAGAAAACGAAGTCTAAATATAACTGAATTTTCCCCTGTGCTTGAAATCTATACTTTTTACCCTGTTATATTTAAATGTTACTCATTTTTTTCATGAACTTTGCCTTATCCTAGGTTAGCCTATTCTTCTGAAATCAAGGCTCTTTATTTGGGACTGGAAAGTTTTCTTCTATTTTTCAATAATTGCTTAAGTTTACTTTATTCTGGATTCTTCTCCAGTAATACCAGTAATGTATAGGTTTAATATCGGATGTCTTGACATTCCAGATGTTTAACTTTTCTCATAAATGTCATCTCTTGTCCTTTCTCTATATCCTAGGAAATTTTCTCAACCTAGTCCTCCCCAATGCTGATTTGATTTTCTGTAGTAGAGTCTTTTACTTTCTTAATTTCTGTCCTCTTCTCACTCAGCTTTCTCTTTATCCCAACTTGAAACGCCATTTCTTCTCTTACTAGCTGTATGACCTTGGTAATGATAGTCTCCATTTTTTTTATCGACAAAAGAAGCATAATCATTTCCATAGGATGAAAGTAGATTGTCCTTGAGAACTTTTAGAGAAGTCCTTAGCCCCTAGAAATGTGTCAGTACATTTTAGCTGCTGTTACTATCAGCAGCAGCAGCAGCATCTCTTCTACATCTCAGCAATACTTTTCTCGCTTAAGATTTTGTTATTTCATTTGTGTGTGTGTGTGTGAGTGTATGTGTGTGTGTATGTGTGTGTTTATGGAAGTCATGTTTTATTGAGTTTGGGGAGAACACAACACAGATACTCTCTAACATATAATCCTGTTGTAAATCTTTTTCAAAATTTTCACCTTGAGTACAATGTACCCTTTATATTGTAGAAAATTTTCATAAGCCCTCACATTGTTGCTATTGTTGATTTTCCTATTTCTACTTCCTTGTACAAGGAGAGATCTTTTGGTAATAGACAGGATAGGTTAATTCTCCTTGGTCACCTGTAAGTGTCTACTCGGCAACTGCCAGAATCCTCCCTTGTTCCTGAGTGTGAGGATTGGGTAGTATTCACAGTATTTAGTCAAATGGTTGCTGACTAGTGTTGCTTAGCAGAAGGAGTGTGGCTGCATTTAAGACCACTCTCCCATTGCTCTTCTCTGCCTATCAAACACTACAGAGGGCAACATATTCTCAGATAATTTCAACTATTATTCAGCTCAATTCATCTGTCCCTTACTCAAAATAATGGGTGAAAAACTGTACTCTTGGAGTTGCGCTGCACCATTATTCTTCTTGCTTCACTTTATATTACCAAATTCACTTCCTAGATGCAGGGTGTCATTGTGTGCCCAGTGTGTCCCCTGCCACAATTATGGATGACCAAAGAGAATTAACCTGTTCCATCTATTGTTGTCAGTTGTAGCCCCTAAATAGATCTATAAATAGCAGTATTGATGGTGATGTCAGGGCTTGTTGTGGACCTGGCTCCTACCTTTTTTGGGGAATAGGCTTCCGGCCCTCTGTTAGGTGAAAGTCATACAGGCAGGTCTGTAGAAATCTCTCACTTTCTTCCTGACTGCTTTTGTTATTTTGTCTTAAGGCCTTATTCACATTTTAACAGAATTACCCTCAGGAGTCTGGCAGCATGTTGACCAATCTTTCCAGTACTGTTGACACTTTGTATCTGTACATGTGTTTTTATGAATATTTCAAGGAAAATTGAGAAAAGTTGAATAAGGCTGCTCTGGAGAGTTTTAAAAGTTATCAATTAGAAGAAAAGACTTTCTAACCAAAGAACCATAGAGCCAGAGAGGTCTTAGGCCAAAACCTCATTTTTATAGTTCAAGAGATCCTTGTAATTAAGTTGCCTGACTTGTCCACGGTCACACAGAGCCTGAGTCTCTTCACCTTTTGTCATTCTAGTTCCTTGGTCATTAAAAAAAAATTGTTTTAGCTGTTCTGGGAAGTCTGCATTCTCAATCTAGGGTTTATCATATTTAGGGATGTCTTAAATAGCGAAAAACACAGAACTAGGAGGAAAATTCCACTGAAGATGGAATTATCATATTTATATGAATGATATATATATTAAATGATATATATTTATATATCATATTCATATAAATATTATCATATTTATATGAAGATGGTTTATCATATTTAGAGATGTCTTAAATAGCGAAAACATAGAACTAGGAGGAAAATGCCACTGAAGAGGACAGAAGTTCCTCATTGTTTAAGCACTTTAAGGAACATTTGTATGTACTTCTTCCCATTCCTTCTACACCCGTTTCTAACAATTATAAGTGAGTGAATACTCAATTAGGATAATAGTTCTTTTTTAAAAGCATTGATTCTTTAACACTTAATTATATTGTGACATTCCATATTCTTATATGGCTGTCCCTTTGCGTTTCAGCTGCTGGATGACTGCTCTTCTCGTCTCAAAATGGCCCACCCAGCCAGAGCACTGTACACCCCAGAGGGGGAGCTGGTTCAGTCATGGGATGACATAGAGCGAGACATGGTCATCTGCGCATCTACAGGGCATGGCTTTATAACCCAAAAAGGTACAGGTGATAGTTTCTTTGCCATCAAGTTTTTAAAAAATTAATGCATTTTTTTCTTCCAAGAGTTTATATCCCATCATGATGATTTTTCATGATTATTAAATTATTATTAAATAATTTAATTATTATTAAATAATTTAATAATTACCTTCACCTGTTCTGAAACCTAATTGTTAACACCGTTTGCTCTGAAGAATTCAATCCAATTTCAGTTAGTCTTGAGCCTTATTTAGGGGATGTATTTGTAGCAGAAATACTAAGAGAGCCCCATTTGGAGATATTCCCTTAGTATATGAACCCTGAGGAAAGTGAGGCTCCACTGACTTCCTGCTTTTCTAGTTATTTCAAACTTGATGTTTTATTAATAATAATTACATAGTCTTCAGATTTATTTCATTAGCAATAAGTAAATATATGCTAGTTTTATTATTTCATCTATTCTTTGATCATTTTTCTTAATAAATAACAGAAACTGAAAAGAACATGTATTTGTTATTGAATGAACTCTTGTCCTTTATCCTATTTATCCTGAGGAATTTAAAGCCCCTTTCTATAGGCAGGTATATGTTAGCAAAGACATAATTTTCAGGAAATTCTAAAGAATATTGTTATCACTTTAAAGGAAATTGAAAGATTAGGAAGTGAATTACCTGGCATCCTTATAATAATAACACTAGATTTTTTTTTACTTTAAAACGTTACCATAAAATTATTACCACTATGTTATTTGTCAGGTAGGTAAACCAAAAACTTTTAAAACAGTTGTAATCATATCTTTATATTTAGCCCATAAAGGACAAAAATATAGAAATGAAGATCAAAAAATAGGGAGACAAGGATTTATTGGGATGCCTGAAGGATACAACAAATATTCCTCCAGCACCATCCTACATTATGGAGGAGGCTCTAATCTTTGTGTTCTTCTGTCTCCATCACACCCCACTACCCATCACCCCAATTCTTGGTGACCTTCACTACATGGTTATTAAGAAGACCACACCAATGATAGGGTTCTTATCATCCGTAAGCATTTCTATGTCCCCAAAGTGCATTTCTTCGTAAAGAAAAATAAGCCAAGCTTCCTTTCTTGAAAGAATTTTCAATCTGATTATATGAACACACTTGAAATGATTACAGTATAATTGAATAGTGAGCAAACGAGTGGCATGGTAGGGGGTACTTTCCCAGTCCCTTCGTTATTTATGCTCAGTCTTTCACATTCTCAGGATGGGCCTAAGTTGCCTGTACCCTACCCACCTCGCCACATTGTGATCATTGAACCTGTCTTATAAATAAAGCTAAACATGTTTCAGGAAAGCTAGCCAAAAGAGTATCCAAACCGCAGAGAGAGATGTAGGCTACCTTCCCAGAAGCCAGCCTGTCACCAATAAAAGCTGTGAAGGGGAAGAGAAAAAAATTAGAAATGTAAATATTACTCTTTCTAGCATTTTCCTCCATGTTAGCTCTGTGAACCTTTGACAAGGCTAGGTAGACAAACATTCATTTTTATTCTGTAAACACATGGATTACTATGATGTGAAAGTTGATTCCTTTCCTATGAAAGTATATTCCCCATATTATCTTCCTGGTGAAAGGATGTGTAGTTTTCTCCAACTTTCTAAATTCTTTCTAGTGAGTGAATATATATTCTAGGAAATCTGATTGCAGAGGGTTTGATTCAGTTGTTCTTTAGGAACTTATTTTATTGTTGCCATATTAGTGTTTTTAAAAAAATAATTAATTTAGAAATAATCATTTAGTAGAAATCTAAATATTCAGAATGCTTTAGAAAAAGAAAAGATAGAACTGCCATTAAATGTATATACCATTAAGGGACATTTAATTAATTAGTTATTCCACTCATGATTTTTCTGCAACCTACTGGCTTAAATATGTAGTAAGAAAATAAGGTAGTCTGGGAGTTTCAAAATTAAACATTCTATAATATTTTATGTACTATAACATCAAAAACATTTAGCACGTGCAAGTTAGTCATCAAAGAATCACGTTGGGTTTTTGAAAAATGAATTTGATTGGAAAAACAAACCATATGCTATTAGAATGGTTTTTTTTCACACAAACCCCCAACAAAATTAAAAGAGTGCTTTATGATGTTTGCCATAAAATCTGAACACTGTTCTCTCTGCTGTGCTTTCTATCTTTTCAGTGGGTTCAATTTTTAGACCACTCCTAGGTTAGCTTCCAGTTCAGGCTGTACAGAAAATCTGGAAGGGAACCCTCTCTAGCAACTTCTATTCTCTAGAAATCCAAAGAATATTAACACATATCTGATGTAATAAGCAAGTCAAGGGTGTAATGAGAGAGTCCAGGGTGGGAGCCAAAGATTTCTGGGGGATCTTCAAGTTTATAATCACCTTGCACTTTTAATTTTTATATAAATGCATTGACTTATCTCTCAATATATTTTTTTTAACAGAGTTAAAGCAACAATTGGAAGTCAGAGCAAATTATGCCAGAATCCAAAGGCAGCAGGGCCCTCAAGCCACAGACATTGTGGTGTTGCCATCCACAAAACTGCTATCTCTGGTACATCTCCACGGTTAACTCCTATCAGAATCATCAGATGTTGTGCTGTGATTTGCTGGTATAGATGTGTACATATTCATATGCTTGTTATGACATGATGATCATTTATTCCTTTTATTTTCATGCAGTCTCTTTTAAAGGTTGTTACCTTTTACATAAAGTGGCATTTTATACCTCAAATATATTCTTGGAAATGCAACAAAATTAGATATAATAATGCCAATGAAATATCTTAGGTGTATTTTCTTCCAGGAAAAAATGGAAACTACCAGTTATTATTGAAATATAATTTCACAGGGTCAAACAGCTTACATATTATATTATATGTAATATTTCATAATATAATAGACTCTTTTTGACCACTTAACACTAAATTTGCCCCCAACTGACATTTTCTGACTCAATGACCACATTTTTAAAACCTCTGCTTTAAAATTGTACACTTACTGAATAAAACTGAAATGGCTGGTGGCCACCAAATGCCACATGAATTGATCTTTTTCCCTCCAATTTCTCATCAATTTCACCTGTAGTAACAGTGCAGGACCCTTTGTGGGGTATGGTTAGTTGTTGTTCATGAGATATGAAGCTGGGTAATTCCTGGCATATTGTCAGAAATCAAAAGTCATAGACTAAGTCCTCAATACAAAAATTTAGGGAAAGTATATATGTATTATTTGAAAGAAAAATCATATGAGAGTTATTTTTTTAAAGGGATGGAGGGAGATTCTTAGCAGTCTTAGGCATCAATCCTATAGGAAGAGAAGAATTTACCTGCTAATTTCTTCCTGAGTAGAATAAAGAACCATTTTTCAAAGCATTGCAATAACAAATCGGAATTTGGTTTCTGCTTTTGGTGGAAAAATTCCAGAGAAATGCTCTTCCTCCCTCTTGTCCTCTGAAAGCCACTCACAGCTCTGTCTGAATATAAATTGCAGCCTGGCTAGGTGTGTACAGAATGGCTCTGCTGGGCTCACTCCTCAATCCTCCACTTTAATGTGATGCAGGAAGGCAGTATATCATTTCTACTGAAGGGGGCTCTTGGTAATCACTGCAAAAGGCCTGGTATTTACTCCCAGTCTGCAAATCAGTAGGGCTCCATGAATAAATTCCTACCGCCTCCAACACCACTAAAAGCAAGCACATTGAGATGAAATTTCACATGTTACATCAACAGCAATTTGCCCTTTTACAGACATTTTCTCTATGTGTAACAATGATGTTAGAAATGCGGAAGTATTCCAAAGCAATTTTGTGCCACATAGGAGAAAAAGATTGCATGTGACTTCTATTTTGCTTTTTAGTTTTTAACAATAAAGCCAAAACAAGAAGGGTTAAGGAACTTGCTCCCAGTCAGAAAGTAAGTCAAGAAGACTCTTACCAGTTGGTCATCTCCCTAGAATGACTTGATCATAATCCCTATAAAGACAACATTATTTTCAGAATTCCTTGAAAATAAAGGCATTTCTCTAGGTGTAAAAGTATGTATCATTTTGCTGCCAGAGAAAAGTTGATTTTGCTATGAAAATGGCATAATTTCACCCTGGATCAAATGTGCAAATTCTTGTGAAGTCTTCGTTCTTGCATGTGAATATGCCTGAAGCGAAAATTGGTAATATCACACAACGCTGTATCAAGCACCAGGAGACATAAGGCAAAAGTCTTAACTGAACTTTTCTATTACCAGTAAATGGGATTTTAGATGTAATATAACAGTCATCAACACATCACATTTTACCAGCAAGGCAACAACACTTACTTTGTGGACGACAGCTTGCCCGGGGTATCTGGGTAGTTCATAGCCACTTTTAACTTAGACTAAGAACAGACTTGCTCTTTCTTTGTTATTGACCCTCATCTTTGGTTGGCTGAAAGGCAGACTGGGGAGCAGTTTCCCCACCTTCAGCAAAGACTATAGGATAAGACTATTGCAAGTCTGTGCAACCATCCTAGGCTTTTAATAAACCCAGTAATTTCCTTTGGGGACATGTTTATCAAATTTGAATCAGCCTCATATATATAAGTCAGATTTCAATATTTTTCTATCAGCTGAAAACCATTTGTTATTAACTACTAAAGCAACTATCCCCAAGTCCATGGCCTTCTCCAGAAATTTATTTCCTGCTGATTCACAAACACCCTTAAGGTGATCCAGATGTTAATCATCAGTGTACCAGCATTTGTGATTGTCCTCAGGAGAACTGGATTTTTCTGCCCACCTCTGATTAAGTGTTGGGGTGATGTTGCATGTGTCTAAGCAAGGTAACTAAAAGAAATATGCCTGAAAGTTTGGCGAACTTTTTGAGATTAACTGGCAGTACTTATAAATTTATGTATTTAAATAAATACATGTATATATTTAAATAAATATTTATATATTTTATCTGGGCACTTACATCAGTTTTGTAAAACAGGACACATTACTAATAATTCAAAATGCAAAGGTAGCTTTGAAGGGTGATAACCTTGAATTTCCATTTTTTTCTTCATTGTTCATAGAAACTAAACATTGTTTTGTTAATCAAGAAAACAAAGCAACAATCCATCAAACAACAAAAAAAAGATAAATTTGTTCTATTTTGCCAGAGAATCACTTGGAAATTGTGGCCAGTGGCTGTTGCAGCATTTGTGAGCTAACCTTCAATAATAGCCCAGGTGTGCTGAGTGTCATTGAGAGATTTGTGATTCACCATGGCAGCAATTTTTTTCTGGCATCATTTTGAAGGGGACGATCAAAACACACAAGTCTGTGTTATTCTAAATCATCACAAAATCAAATGCAAATGTCCTCAGTTAAGTGAAATTTAGACCCAATGGCAATTCTCAGTTGTTTTTATTAAACCAATGGCTCTGATTCCCTCCTGGCTCAGAACACACCTCATACCCACCACCGCCCACCCCAGACTAGGTAAGCAGAAAGAAAGCAGCAGTTTTGTTCGCAACACAATAAACTAGAATTCTGCATAAATGGCACGGTTTAGGGCTGCATGACCACGTGCAACTGCAAAACAAGATCAACAAAGACCACTCAGGTGAAAGCTGATGAAAGTAAATGGACTGATCTCGTAACTGTGAATATTCAGTTGGTGCCTACTGCCAGCTGTAGCATTGTCTAATTCTTTGAGTCTGTAATATGAAACTGCTATCAATAGGCTGTCACCCTGTAGCATATGTGCAAATAGAAATATGTGAGGAGAGAGAAGTGCTCATGCCCACGATGCAACTGTGTTGGAGGAGAGAGAAAGAAAGGAGACAGGAAATTTTATTTATATGGCCAGCAAAATGGTGATGCAGGATTGGAGGTGCTATCAGTTATTGTCTGTGGAATCCCTCTGCTGGCTTGCAGGTAGATATAAGGTTCAGTCAAGCTGCTGGACCCATTAGGTCCTAGCCTGTCAGTCCTATAGTTGAAGCTTCAACCTTGGGAATTGATATTGGGGTTTTAGCCCAGGTTCGGATGCTCAGGCATGTCAGCTCTGTCAGACCAACTGAAGCAGCTGTGTGGTCAGTCTCTAGGTGCAACCATGAGCAGTTGTGGCCCAAAGGCACAGTCTTTAAATAACCCTGCAGACCATGTTAGAGAGAGGTGAAGGAGAGGAAGGAACCTCCCAGGGCTCCTAGGTTAGTGCCCTCAAATGTCTAAGATTTGATTAGATCTCTGTTCCCCTATTCCATCATTCTTTCCCCTCTTCCCTCCCGTCCTCTAACTCCCTGCCTTTTGGCCTTTTCTCCTCAGCTTTTCCTGCTTTTCTACTCTAAGAGCCTTTAAACCTCATCTTTCATTTAACCCTTTGCACTCAGATGTCGAGTGTGACTCGACACGGTTAGCAAAAATTATAGAGATTAAAATTACTCTTTGAATGTATCGATAATTCGAAATATAAAAAAATCCAAATAAATAAGTTTGCATGAAAAGAAACTCCAGTTTTTTATTCTACTGCCGCACTTTGTAAAATCTGGGGTATTTAAAAAATTAAATACTGAGTAGAATAAAGGAATTGAGGAAAAAACAAGCGACTGCAAAGGGTTAAAAATAAAAATCCTTCATGGAACAATTTGTGGATTGAAGGGATGCCTCCCTGATATGATTCTCAAATTTTAGTGCACAAGAAACACCTAGGGAGCTTGATAAAGCACAGGTTCCCAGGCTTGATCCCAGTAGTTGCTATACTCTGTATGCCTCAGATGTTGGAGGGAATCTGCATTTTAGCACATACCAGGAAAGAAGTGTGGTACCTGATTGCCCTTTGAGAAACTTGGCTGGGTGTTATCTGTCAGGACAGCATTGTTTACTATCATTACCTTAAGAAATGATGTAAATATTCTTGAATCAGGACTAACCACCCAAAGATTATAGCTAGGACCTAGACATTGGAAGGCTAAACAAGTGAGTTTGAGGTGCTGAAACTTTCCATGTTAAGCAGGCTTCAGAACTGATAAAATCTTGCTTTTTGAAAGGTCATACGGATAATGTCAATGCTATGGTACACCTATCAAGGAGCAATTTTGAGCACGGGATGGGGAAAATAACCAGCTTCCTGGAGTTTTCTTTCTTTTTATATGTACAAAGAGGGAGAGCTTTGGAACAAGGGCAGGATTCCTATTTTCCATAATTGCCCTTTCTCCAAGGAAGGAGCTGCTTACTAGAGGGAAGGCTAAACCTCTCTGTTCTGTTTGCCCTATGTCTAGTTAATGTGTACGTCTGAGCCACCTGCATCCCTGGCAGGCCCATCTAAGAGTGGGAAAATCCACACGATATTATTCTAGTTTATTAAGAGTAACAAGTGCTCTTAGAAAAATTAATTTTCAAGGTAGTTCTTTTGCCCTGCAAACGAATCCATATAGGTTGAGAGATAGACACTTTTCTAAGAAGACAGAAATACAAAGAAAATTAGTTTTTCAAAGACCTAGTTTATGTATATAGCCCTGCTCATGCTCTCTCGCTCTCTCCCCATCTGCCTCTGTTCTAAATGCTGGGCATGCAAAGTTGAATGTGACAGATGTGATCCTATCCCGGTGGGCTCATGCTATGTGTTGGGTGGGTCACTCAGAAGTTGAGCAAGCATATAACATAATTATATGTTATAAATGAAATAATTATAAATTATATTAAGCCCTATGAAGGAAACTGAGCTGAGTTAGAGAATAACTGGAAGGGAGGTGGGGGAACTTAATACATGACATACTTAAAGCCTTCCATAAGAAAGTGACATGTAAGTTAAAAGAGGATGAATCAGCCATCCCAAATGGAAAAAAAAAAAAACGGCGGGGGTCGTGGCAGGGAACAGAATCCCAGGCAGAGGTAACAGTCAAGAAAGAGCCTGGCATGATCAAGTTACTGAAGGAAGGTCTAAAATAGCACTCATGGCTAGGCACAGTGGTTCATACCTATAATCTCAGCACTTTGGGAGGCTAAAGAGGAAAGATAACTTAGGGCTGGGAGTTCAAGACCAGCCTCGGCAAAATAGTGAGACCCCAGTCTCTACAAAAAAAATGAAATAGCACTGTTGACAAATAGAAGTATGATGGGAGCTACACAAGTAATTTGAAATTTTTCAGTAGCCACATTTTTAGAAAAAGTAAAAAGAAATGTGTGAAATACAGTTTAATACTATATTTAACTCAATATATCTGAAGCATTTTCATTTCAACATATAATCAGTATAAATTATTGAGATATATTTTCTTTGTTGCTTTTATTCTAAGGTTTCCATATCCTATGCTGTAAGCAGCACATCTCAATTCAGACTAACCATATTTCAAGTGCTTAGGAGCCACTTTTCTTCAAAGAGTGAATTCACTTTATATTTACAAACACACACACACACATACACACACACAAAGGGACCAGGACTGTTCTGGGTGCTGGGCATGAAGGTGAGTGCAGTAGGTATGGCTGCTTGGATAGGCCTAGAATGTTGCAGTAGCAGGCACAAGCCGAGGTGGGAGGGGTGAGAGCCTTGTCAGTAGTGCTAAGGAGTTTGATTTTTTTTTAAGCGGAGTGGAAAGCCATTAAAGGAAACTAATATGAAAGTTGGAGCAGACATAGTGTATTCAATTAAGCTTGTTCAGGTTACCAGTTACAGAGACATATTCAATTTACCTCTAGTGATGGAGATGAGGCACAGGCTAGCCCAGCAAACAGGCTTTGTGGCAGTCTCTGTTCAAGACATCTGCCTGTCTGTGTCCCAGTAGCCACCCCAGTGTTCTGCCATTCCTGCTCTTGACCTCCCTGTTTCTGTGTGCTTCTTGCTCCTCCTGTGAATTGTTTTACTTCTCTACATGCTCTTCTGTTGTCCACTAACACATGGCACTTGCCTACTCATGGCTACTGCTGCTTCATGGCTCTGTTTCCTGCCTTCTCTTTATATTTCTTTTAGCTCCAGGGTCACTCTACCACCTGAATTACTTTCTTTGTGTCTTCTAATGGAAAATTGAATGGCTGCCTTCTATTCATTCCTTTAGATTAGGATGTCAGAGATACAAGATACAACACACAGCTCTCCTGTATTAGCAACATTGCAGGACAATCTTTCCTTAGGACACTGTGGACATACATAGTTGGCACTTGAGGCTCCATGGCATTTTTAGTGTGGACATGGAATTCTGCTATTGTTATGGCTCTTTTCTACCTTCACCACTGAGAGGTGAAATTAGCAATGGAATCAGCTAGGCTGTCACTGTTCCTATTCAGTCAGTGAGAGGCTTGCCCTTAGATGCACCCTCAAAACTGACCTTGGTGATATTTACTAAGCAGCCACCGTGAACTTGGGGTTGGCATGGGTGATTTTGATTACAATATCAGGATGGATACCAACTGGACTCTTAAGTAACACTTCTCAATACAAGCAAGTCTGTGTGAGGAAGTGGATCTTGCAGAGACTCCCTGGCAAAACTCGAGATACTCTTTGATTGGCATCCAGGAAATTTTGCCAAATCAATTAGAATGCCAACCCTTTTTCTCAGACCTCTCCTTGCCTCTTGTTTAGTGTAGTCATTTTGGTAGAATAAATCCCATGGTTGATTTTGATTTTGATTACCCTCTCTTCCATAGCATCCACTCTCTGAGGCCAGCCTGACTAACAGTTTTCCCAACGTTAAAATGTGAGCTCTGCTCACTGGGCTTGACAGTGGTCTGCTGTGCTTGAGTTATAAATCCTTGTTATGCTCCAGGACACCCATGGAGGGGTATTATCTGTTAGATGACATCAGTTCCCATGAAAAGGTTGATATGGGCCACATCTGTAAGTTTAACTAAAGCAAAGTCTTCTATCTTTAAGAGGCTTCTCAGGGAGGAGTTCTCACTGGCAGTAGGGTAAGCTGCAGCAGCAGCAGCAGGTGATAGTGTCAACAGGACTCTGCACTCGGGTCCTCTGTCTCGCTCAGGAAATGACTGGACGACAAAGGTCGATTTCCATCTGCACCAACTTACAACTGTTATTATGAATAAAATAGAATTCATCTGTGGGATTTTTTAACTACTTAAAGTTGTTTATTATACTTTCTGACTTCAGACTACTGCCATCGCTCACATCAATCATTTTCTAACCAGTCATTGTGCACACCACCCCTCCAGCCTTGCTTCTCTCCAAGTCTATCAAAGTTGTAGCTATAATGAAAATCACATTATGTCACTACCTTGCTTAAAGAGCTTCAGTGGCCTCCTGGTTGCCATCAATATGAAGGACAAACTCCTCCCTGTGTGCTCGAACCCCTTTGGAATTTGGTGCTCCCCTAGCTCTGCTGTTGGGTTCTCAGCCCTTTGCTCCTAGGGCTCTTCCCATCCTAAACTTTCCCCATTCCCCCATTGTGTGTTCTCTCATACTTCTGTATCTTTGCACGTACTTTTCACCGTAGCTTTATCAGGAATTTTTTCCAGACCACTGCCCATACCTGTGTGAGGAATTTCCTTCCCTGGCTTCCCTGCTCCTGTTGCTTACCCTAATTGGAGCACATCCCACTGTGGACATCCTCTACTTCCCACTGATCTGCAGACTCCTTGAAGTAGGGCCAGCTTGTTCAGACCTGTATTCCCAATGCCTGAATATTCCTTACTACATAGTAGGAATTCATGAATATTTTGGGGGTGAATGTGAGATTTAAGGTAACTTGTTTGTTGAAAAAGTTTTATTTTTTCATTTTGTTTAAGCGATGTACTAAAGTACCTGCTTTTTAATATAAGCAGTACATTGAATCAGAGTTTAGATGTTTGTAGAACTTTCTTCTCCTCACATACATTATCATAGCAATCCATAGAACATCACATTGCCTTCTTATCAAACAGTTCTGCACTTGTGGAAAAGATAGTATAGACCGACTCAATTCCCTGTATCAAAAGGCAAACTAGAGCAATATTGATTACGATTTCTTCTTTGCCAACTGTAACTTTCAAAACACCCCAGTAGAGTAGAAAACACTGCTCCCCATCAGAGCCCAGACAGACCCTCTGCTGCAGGCAGCCTGGCTTGGAAGGGAAGACATGTCACTCCCTTTCACAGCATGATGATTTGTGGCTGAGAAGGGAGAGGCTGCTCTCTGAACCACATGCCCCCTGGTGCAGGCAGGCTAAAGAAAGATGAATGGCATTATAAGACAGACATCTGAATGTTTCGTATTAAATTAGTCCCACAGAGCGCCCCAAATTCTCATTCCATAAATCACTAAGTAAAGTAAACTCACTCCCAGGTTAGATTGCTGTGACTTTGGCCTATGGTGTCATAGATAATCTGAAAACAGTTAAACATTTGTCTGAAATAGTAATAATTTTCAGCGTATTTACTCAGTGGCGTAGAGGTGACCCAGGCTGATCTCTGCTGCCAGAAACAGCATGTAAATGGGAGTCAGCCAATTTAGGAGATTTCCAAACAGGAGTCACTGTTCCTCACACCCGGTCACCTACTCTGAAACTGCCACAAGCTCCTTCAGGAGCTGCTAGGTCCTGGGGGCCCAGATGAACAAATGTCCCTGCACTCTAGAATAGGTACAAAAGAGCATTGATGCACCCCATCCCTTCAATAAATTGCAGTTACAATTTGAAATACACTTTCACTTTGTATTGGTCTAAGAATATCCTTGGCTTTATTCTGGTTCTTCCATTCCTGAGCTGACATTGGTGTACCTGGGACACTTAATAGAACAGATGAACACTGGACTGGGGTTCGTGAGACCATCCAATTCAATGCTAACAGGCTGAGGGACTGTCTAAGCTGCTGCTTCCTCTCCTAGAAAATTAAAAGGGCAGGTTCTTTAATCTTTAAAGTAACATCCAGCTTTGAAAGTCTGATTCCAATTCAGTGGCAGGATATGATTGGGCAAAAAGAGTTGTGGCAGCCTGAATTCCAGATGATTCCTGAAAATCCATCTCTTCCTTAGTAGGGCCTTTCTACAGGCATTCATTAGGATCTGTATCCCGTATCACCTTCACCCTTAGAAGCCCAATTTGAGTTTCACCAGAGTGACAGAGGGAGGTCACATA
This sequence comes from Mirza zaza, assembly GCA_008750895.1. Classification (NCBI taxonomy): domain Eukaryota; kingdom Metazoa; phylum Chordata; class Mammalia; order Primates; family Cheirogaleidae; genus Mirza; species Mirza zaza. The sequence continues at coordinate 22,309 of VSMD01028779.1, forward strand.
GCTTTGTGGTAGCCAAGGACTAGAGGTAGCCTAGGGCTTATGTCTTAGTACATTTTGTGCTATTAGAATTCCTGAGACTAGGTGATTTATAAAGAACAGAAATCTATTTCTTACAGTTCTGGAGGCTCAACATCCAAGATCAAGATGAAGGCACTGGTATCCAGTGAGGTTCTTCTTACTGTGTCCTCACATGGCAGAAGGTAGAAGAAGGGGCAAGAGAAAGCAAACCCACTCTTACATGCCCTTTATATAGCAGCATTAATTCATTCATGGGGGTAGAGCCCTCATTACCTAAACACCTCTCAAAATTCCCCACTTCCTAGCACTGTTGTATTGGGGATTAAGTTTCCAACACATGAATTTTGGAGGACACATTCAGGCCCTAGCAGCCACCACATCAAAGTAGCACAAAATGGGTGGCTTAAACAACAGAAGTTTATTTTCTCACAGTTCTGAAGCCTGGAAATCCAAGATCAAGGTGTCAGCAGCACAGGTTCCTTCTGAGGCCTGTGAGGACAAATCTGTTTCATGCCTTTCCTTAGCTGTTTCATGCCATGCCTTGGTTGCTTGCTGGTGTTATGGTCTGAATATTTGTGTCTTTGAATTCACACGTCAAAATCTAATCACCAGTGTGATGGTATTTTTAGATGGGGCCTTTGGGAGGTGATTAGGTCCTGAAGGAGATGTCCTCATGAATGGGATTAGTGCCCTCATAAAACAAGCCTAAGAGAGCTGTCTTGCCCCATCCATATGGGAAGACACAGCAAGAAGGTGCCATCTCTGAAGCAGGAAGCAGATTCTCACTAGATACTAAATCTGCTAATGCCTTGATCATGAAATTCCCAGGCTCCAGAACTGTGAGAAATAAATTTTTATTGTTTCTAAGCCAGGCAGTCTAATGTATTTTGTGATAGCAGCCCAGAAAGACTCAGACAAGTGCAATCAGACGAGTGCAAAAAGACTCAGAAGTGCAATCTTTGGCACTTCTTGGCCTGGAGAAGCATCACTCCATCTCTACCTTCATATTTATGTGACATTCTCCTGGTGTGCTTGTGTCCAAATTTTCCTCTTTTTATAAGGACACTAGTCATATTGGATTAGGGGCCCACCCTACTCTAATGTGACCTCATTTTAACTAATTACATCTGCAATGACCCTATTTCTAAATTAGGTCACATTCTGATGTGCTGGGAGGTTAAAACTTTGACATGTGAATTGGGGTTGGAGGGCACAATTCAACCCATAACAGTCAATAACAAAAGTCCCAAACCTCACACACTTAAGTACTTTGTCTGAGTCCAAGTGCCCTACCATTAAAGATCACAGCATTCTTTCCTGATGGCATGTCTCTTTCTCTTTTATGTCTTTCTTGTTCCTTACTAACACTGAAGTCTGATATTAATGGAAAAACCATTAAAAAAAACTATTATCCTATGAGGTAAAGTGAATGCACTCAACTGTAAAAGGAAGACTTATCGATCAATTTTAGTTAAACCTTGCTTGTCTGACACTTTGCAGCTAAGGAATGTGTTTTTATTGCCTGGCCAGATAGTTCAGATTTCCGGTCAGTCTTAGTAAAGACCCCTTTTATAACATTGATAAAATTTTATCACAGAGGTATGAAAACAAAATTAGATTTCATAACTCACATCGGGCCTTGAAGGGGATGCCTCTATAAATTTTATAAACCTTATCAAGCTTTAATGCACATATTCTGATAATTTTTTAAAATAACTTCTACTGAACTTCGTATATACATATATATATAAATAAGTATATAAATGTGTGTGTATATATATATATATATATATTTTTTTTTTCTCTCCACTTTACAGGAAAGAAAACTTTCTTCACCTATGTGTAGACAGAAGACTGTGACAGAAAAACCAATTATTTAGATTGCTGAAAACTCTCTGAATTTAAGCAAATCCACTTCTGAAAAAGAAAACTAGATGGTTTATTTTTAAAATTTACTCCTAAAATTTATCCTTCAAAATACCTCAATTTTTCATGAGCATATTTTGAAGAATAAACATTGACAATATATATCCACAATATCATTGGAAGCTATGTCACAATCAAGGACATTGTTAGCCATAGAGATTTTGTATTCTAGTGAAATCCTGTATACATTCTGTAGCTTTTCCAGTTTATAGAGTGGCCTATTGGGGAAAAATTGCATACACATTAAATGTGTTTTGTCTCCTCAACTAGATGGTAAGTGCCTGGAGGGTGGAACCTTGGTTTTATTTACTTGGGGGACAGGGCTCTACCCACAGGGCTCATTGATGCAGCCGGTCAATCCCTCTTCACAGCAACATGATAGGAAAATGAGGTTCAGCCATCTTCCACTCTGTGCTGGGCCACAAACCCAAATTACAACAGTACAGTGGGAATAGAGGATCTGCTTTATAGACTTTCCTTTCAGTCAGCTGTTCAGGAACTACAATCTTCATAGTCAAATTAAATGGAGCTATAGTTGGATAGTCCTTTCTGCTTTTCAGAGGCAAGAAACACTTCTCAAAATTGTGCAAATGAAATAAATGTCATGGTATAAACTAGATATCTTGTATTCTTAAAATATATCTTTGGTGATTATACATTTTTGTTTTAAATGGCAAGTTTGAAGAAAAATCCAAAAATTATGTGGAAGTACTAATAAATGAATTGACAGTATGTGAAACTTCAGTAAATAATTATGAAGCAGTTCTCAAACTGTTTTGGTACATATACTCCTTTGAGAATCTTTTAAATAGCCATAATCTCACAAAATGCACATACAAAAAAAGTTTTTCATACCATTATTATGAAGTTCACAGAGGTATGGGTGAACTTTCCAAATAAGGAAGTTCTGATTTAAGAGAACATATTTCTGATTTCCATAATCCTTAAGGTTTAGGAGACATACCACACTTTTCAAATGGAAGATTTCAAAATACACATCAGATGAAGCAGATTCTAACTTTCACTGTGGTGATATGTTGTTTTGTTATATTCAAAATCAATAAACCATGAAGATTTCTTAGCATCTTTGGGTGTGATTTTTGCATCTAAGAATCTTAAGTGGGAAAAGAGAAGGAAATATAAACTTCCTCAAACAGTGTTCATAATTTTGGGCATTCCTTGGAGAAAACCCTATTACCTGGAAGGAAAAAAGCTAATTAAGTCGACATTTCTCACAACCACAAAGCCATTTTACTTGCTTCTCTTTACAGGCAGAAGGAATACATGCTGTTTTCCTTTTGTCTGTCAGGAGAATAATAGGGAACACCAACAGGCCTGGCATTTGGGGACTGAAACTGGGCAGAATGGTGGCCATGTCAGGAACCTGCATGGAAATCACTGCTATTTGGCCATAGAAAACTGGGGCATCTTGAGTTGGAACCCCTAGCTAACTCCACTGCTGCACTTTTTGTGTATTTATCTTTAATGGTGATGTTGTTAAATGTTTGGATAACTTTCTGATCATTTTATTCCAAGTCACGTTACAGCTATACTTCAGTTAACTTAGTTGAAGTTTACTATTCTCTCAGTCAGAAATCCTGTGCAAAGTGCCTTCTAACTGCTTTTAAGGTATTATTTAGAAACCTCCTTAAAACTGTTAAATTTTTATAAGAAAACTTTATTGCATTATGAATGAATATTATTGTCATTGGCTAGAGTTATCAAATTAGGTAAGAGCAGTAGACTAGGAGCCGGAGGATGCCCTGCAAGTCTGCTGTGTCTCCTTTCTGCTTTGTTCCCAGAGCTCAGCATGGTGCCTAGAACACAGTAGGTGCTCATTAAATCTTTGTGAACTATCAAATGAAGAGCTGAGTTCCAACATTGGTTTATGCTTCTTACTGCCTATGGGACATATCTATATTCTCATCTGTGAAATGAGAAAAGTATTTCCCTCTAGCCCCCAAAAGTTGGTTTTTGCATCAGATGAACTGAAGCATGGAAAAGCAAGTTTTCTTCATTTTTGAAGAGAGGACTACTCTTCAAAATTAGTCATATGTTCTGTCGAGGCAGAAAAATAACTTTCTCTCTACTCTTCTGAGTTCTTAGCTGGGATGGAACACTCTAACAAAAGATGGATTAACAAGAGAAAAATAAACAGAAGTTTATTAGCATGTATAGCTCATGTATACATGGGAGATACCTAAGAAATGAGTATGTCTCGAAGAGGTAGCCTAGATTTCAAGCTTAAATCCCATCTTCAACTAAATCAAAGAAAGAAGGGTGTGGGGAAAACAGTTAACAGGAAATGACCAAGATTGTCAGGAGGGAATGTGTCCAGCAGGAAAGATCACAGGTGCTAGAGCCAATGAAGAGTAGCTAGGAAGCCACTATCTGTGTATCAGGCACTATGCTAGTTCTTTAGATGCATTGACCTGTTTAAATCCTCACAACTATTATTAGCTCCATTTTGCAGAACTGGAAACTGAGACACTGATGTCAAGTAACTTGCCTTAAGTCTCATAGCTAAGAAGGGGCAGAGTGAAGGCTGATGCTAAAAGCCTGGGCACTAAACCCCTACGCTAACCATTGTCCATTTATTCCTTCCAGAAATATTTATTTGTTGAGCACCTACCATGTGCTAAGTATTAATACTTGTAATCAAGTTCAATGTGACATTAAGCAGATGACCTTCCTTTGTGTCAACAGACAAGAAAGTAGTAGAGGAGAAAAACAAAAAAGAGAAGGTGAATACAGATGAATACAAAGTGTACTTGTTTCTTTGATTGAACTCAGGAGAAATAACATTTTTTCTTTTCTTTTTTCTTTCTTTTTTTTTTTTTGCTACCACTCTCTGAGCTTCTGGAATCTCTCTGCTCTCTGTTTGAACTTGAGCAAATATAAAACTTATATTTTCTCTGTTCCTGGAGCTTTCAGAATCCTAAAACATTTGGTTTAGATTAAATCCGTTGACTGAGGCATTATAATTCGACTTCGACAGAGATGATCCCATCAACCATCGCCTTATCTAACCTAACTGCTTATTACAGTAACAGAGTACACTAGTCAGGGGGCGAGGGCAGGTCCAGGGGGAGAAGGTCACTCAGGTTTATCAGCCACATGTACACAGCAGGGTGGTGTCCTTTTAGAATGGAGAGGAATGGATTCATAAAATCCAATCAGGAGCATGTGTGTGCATTTATATGAGCCATTTTTTTTGCCTGAATCTAAATTATAGAGATTTTAATAGCTCCAGTAATTAGACAAGTATGCAGTCAACCCCATTATGTTCCTGTGTAATGTCACACTCCCTAGGGCCCACCTTCCCTGCTTGCTGGGCTCCCTGCATGGGCCCCCTTCCCCCTTATTTTCTACCACAGGGAGGCAGTTTTCTTTTCAAAGAGCTTACTGTTCACATTGTTTTTATCCCCTCAATCCGGAGGTTGCATTTGCTTTCTCAGGGGTTTCACCATTGCATTGCCCAGTTGTGTAAGAAAAGGACAGAGCAGGTTCTGGCAGTTCATTTGCATCCCCACAGTGCCTGGTGCTGAGGAGCACAGAGGATTCCATAACTTGAGAAGGGACTTAGCACAATGCCTGGCACAAGGTAAACACTTCCAAATTGTTTACAACTGAGTGTATTTAAAAAACGTTTGATAATTCGATTATTGACCTTAAAGGGACAGAACAAAATCCCCATATCCACTATCTCAAATCCTGGACCCTTTTGTAGAAAACTGCCTTTCTAGTTCCCTGATTGCCTCTCATTATTTTTTCCCTCTCGTATTTTGCAGCTTTCTATTATCCATAGTAATACTTCATTTCATCAGCATAGATAATCTCCCTGCAGGAGCTGAGGGCTGTATGTTGATATATAGTAAGCGTCTTGGATTTTTCTTATTGCTATTTCTTCTAGAACTAAGAAAAGCTTTGATAACTTAAAATTAAGGACAGGATGTTCTGTGTTACTAAAATGATGCCGTTTATTTAATTAAGAGATTGATTTTTTTCCATATGTATATACTGTACATATTTTTCTAGGGCCTGTCAGAAGGCAGTTTTCATTGCTATTTGCTTTTTGGTATTTTTTCATAAAGATATTCTCAAGAATAGTTAAAGAAAGATATGTGGAATTTAATATCCTGAGGTCACCTTTACCTATTCAATCCTTCCCTGCTAAAAAGAAAAAAAAATCTAAATTAACTATCTTTCCTTTACAAGGATCTAAAAGTTTTCCCTGAAAGCAATGCTAGAAAGTCTGTGAAATTGCCCCCCACCCATGTAGAAAAAAAACCAAAAAAAAACCCCAAACGGCATGAAATAAAATGTTTAAATGATGCTTGTAATGGACTTAGTTGTCTTTGGCAAATTGGTGTTCTCTTTTCTCTATGGAGTGGGTATCAGACAGACAGAAACTGTGGTGTGAGCAGTGGTAGAAAGACAAAAGTCATCAACGGTTCCTAAAACTGTATCTAAAATCTTTTCTCCTGAGAGGAATAAAAGGATAATGAGCTGGGGTATTTTCAAAGGATAATCACAATTTACAACACAAATAAATTTAGTTTTAAAATATGTGTGTGTTTTTGGCTCTAATGACTGAAAATGTTAAGCTAAATATTTTGCTTAAGCAAGGAAAGACGAAGGGGCTATATGAGCAAATTAGAATGCAGAAGCTGCCTTGGCCACCAGTTTCCTCTAGAAGAGAATGGCTAATTCATATGCATTGTATTCTCAGCTCTCCTTGGGAGAAAGAAAGGCTGCCCCTGGAGGAGCCAACTATTCAGCATTTTGCTGCTGGTCAGGATTGATTCCAGATGTGGGAGGTAAATGCTAGAAAGAGTTTGGAAAATGGAGTGGAAATGAAAAATCCCTCAGGCCATTTGAGTGCTGATGACAGATGAGGTAGGTATTTTCAGGTAACTAATGAACTTGCTGGGAGCTTAGAGAGTGCTCAGTGGATATTTAACAGGCAGGAAAGACCCAGCTGAGATACACCAATAACCCCACGTACTGTGCACCCAAAACTGGGGGAATCATGGAGTCCTGAAAGTAACACATAAGTATCAAAAGCTAAGACATAGCAACTCTGTAAATAAGCTGAATTTAAGTCCTTTCCTAAAACTAGTTCAAAATTTGTGAATGTCTGTTTTTTTTTAACTTCTCGTTATTTATCATGACTATTTCATTATATGAAGAAATACTGAAAAAGTTCTCACAATGTGTAAGTCAGTAAGGCAGAATAAGAGACAGAACAGCAGAGTAGTTATAGATTCCAGAGTGACCCAGACGTGGGTTTAAATATTGGCTCTGCCACTTGCTAACTCAAGTTAGCAAGTTACTCTCAGTATCCTTGTCTGTAACATGGTTATAATACTAGTATTTGTTTTAGATGAGTTGTAAGAATTAATTGAGGTGATGTATGTAAAGCATTTAGCCTAACACTTAGTCAATGCTCAATAAATGTAAAGCTAACATAATAATTTTTGTTATTTGAGGAATGGAGGTCAGACCAGGAGGAGATACATAATCTCAGCATGAAAAGAGTTTAATCTCTGCTAGTGAGGATCTTATGATTTACAAGCCATTCATATCATTAATAGATACTTGCTATTTTCAACTTTAATATTGGCATTTCAGTAGGAGTTCTTGGTTGCAAGCAAGAGAAATCTCTAATTCACAACATAAGCAACAAGGAGATCATATGAAAGATAAAGGGAGGAGGGTCACAGAACTGAAGGGTACCAGAGAGCAAGCCTTTGATATAGACAGGAAGCCAAAGAAGCTGAAAGCAGGAAGCAGAGCAGGAGACAAAGAAACCTCCAGTGCCCAAGACAGTTAGAAGACAGGTGAGTGACTTCCCATTATTTCTCTTAGTCCCAGATCCACCGATTTCCAACATTCCAAGTCTCAGGAGAGGAGATCATGCCCGATTGGCCAGGCTTAGTCTATGTGCCCAAACTCTGGCTGCATGAGAGGACAGGGAAAGGAAAGATATGTAGAAGATGAGCCCCTGAGATTACCCTCTCACTGGAGTCACAGCCACAAGGGGAAATTGGGTGTCCAAGAAGGACAGTGTATACTGGTAGCCAAAACTCACAAATGTCCATCCTTACTGATCCAATCTTCTATAACACTTTGCCAGAGTTTTTGCTTTGTTTCAAGCCATGCTCTTGGGTATAATGACTATGCTGCTCAGATCACACTCCCAAGTTCTAAAAGCTGAAGAAGACTTAAAGGCAAACACCAGTTTCTTTTGAGTGAAAGCAGTGCTCAGACTCCATCTCCAACCTCTCCTTCTCCACGACTTGACAGGTAGATTGCTTAGCAGATGACATTGCTCTGAGAAGAAAGACCATCTACACATACACACACACACACACACACACACACACACACACACACAAAAAGGGCCAGAAAGTTAAAGCTGGCATTGCCACATACCGTTGTGCAGATTTTCTACTACACACGAGTGCCCAGTTGAGAAGGCTAGTAGGGCTGAAATTCAGTCTTCACTACTCTTCTCATTAGGCCTCTGCCAAGAGGAGGAGGCTTCTTTTTGTAATATTCATATATCCCCACATTGCCAAGCACTGAACACATGGCGTTGCATCAGCCCAGAAAGGGTACCATTTTCTAATTCGGACAAAGGTGCTTTATGAGCTAGGGGTGACTCTTGCTAAATTCCATACTACTGAGGAGGGAGGGAGAAAACAACAGAAAGAAGATGGCTGCCTCCCTCCATTTCTTCCCTCCAGCACTTCTTTTTTCTTTCTTGTCTTTCTCTTGGAATCAAGGAACCTCAGGCTTGAAGAAGCCTTGGATAACCACCTAATCTGATAATTAGCTAACACTAGAAATGTAACCCCCTCCACAACATAACATCTGTGACAACTGGTCACCCAGATTTAAGCATCTCAGTGGATAGGAAATTTACCACCTTACCAGATAGCCCTTCTACTTCCTGACGGTTCTGGGGAAAATTCTTTCTTACACTGACCTGAAATATATGTGCTTATAATTTTTATTCACCCTGATTAGTTGTATATCTGTGGCTAAAATGAACAAATTTAACCCTTCTTTCAAATGAGAAGTCTATCAATAGTTGAACTCCAATGCGATAGACTTTCTCACTTAGTCCTCGGGCAACATGTTTTCACAATGTATCTGGTCAATTAAATTCTCTCTCATTTGTATTATCATAGCCTTGCGATGTGTCATCCAGAACTGAATGTAGTAGCCAAGCATCATCCAAATAATGCTCACTTTAATGATAAATATTAATAATCATAAAAGTCATAATAGTGGCTACCTGAACTAAATTAAAAACTTACTATAGGCTAGGCATTGTGATAAGCACTTTACCTATGATATTTAATTTAATCCTTATCACACACCTTTCAGAGATTCTATCAGTATCCCCTTTTAAGAATGAAGAACCAGCCTCTGAAAGGTTAAGTCACTCACCCAGAATTTCCACTGCTAGTGAGTGGTAGTGATGGATTCACACCTGAGTATCCCTGAGACCAGGGCACACACTCTACCCACTTCTCTGTACTTCTCTTAGCTAAAAACTACAGTAGGTTTTTGGATTTTGTTTGTTTGTTTGGTTTTGCCATTCCTCCTGACCTATTCTCACCAAGATTTCACCAACCTTTAACAAATTATCTTATAACCTGCAACACTAGGGCTCTCAGTAATGGTACATTTCACTTGCATGAAGCATTTTTGAAAGAGATGATACTGCTGGATGGATCCTAAGACTAATGGTATCAAAAGTAGGTTGCGGAGGAGAGTAAGAAGTATCATGCCTAAACTTCCATTTTTAACTTTTTTTACTCAAATCATCAGATTGGTCTTTAGACTTGTTGGATGGTTTGGGAATTTGGGGCGGTGTTTTCTGGAAAGTGGAAAGGGAAGCCAAAGGAGAGTTGAGGGCAATTACTGCTTAAACTAAAACAATAAACAGCAAGAAGTTCAGCTCTGTCCCCTAGCTCTCCCCCCTCCTAACACTTAATCTGAGGGAATTCTAGAAATTAAGGTATGCACTGAATTCTCAGTTTGGTGGACATTGGTCTTTTTCATTGTTCCAATCTCTTTTCACTGCTCTGTGTCTGGGAAATGATTCAAGTACTCCATGGAAGGTTACCAAGTCTCAAGCCATATGAGTACAAAGAATTCTCCCGAAGACACATGATAACAAGCTGGTAAGATTTCTCTGATCTTCAGTCAGGGGAAAGATCAAACTGCTTCAACAAGTTTATTTCCATAGATGCTATAGCTCTCCAACAGTCCTAGAATTCTGGAAAGTCAATAAGCTCTAATCACCTTAGCAGAGTTCTCTTTGGCCTTAATAACAGAATAATCAATTCTGTTAGGATTACACCAAAGAAAACTTGGGTAAAATGGTGAACTAATACTAATTGTAAAATTAAGTGGCAAAGTCCAGAGTATTCTGAAGTAGCGTCTCTCTGCTTCTTTAGGGCAGGAGTCCTCTTCAGTTTTGCTCATTATTATATCTCATTCCCTGGCTTAGTGCTCAGCACATGGTAGATAGTCAATAAACCATCTTTGAACATCCGCTTTAACTGAACATAGAAATCCATTAGAAATGCCTAATCCTTCAAGGGGTTGTGAAACATAATGTATCTTCAGAATTTTCATCTACTTTGAATTCTGAAGTCTGGTTTTCCCATTTGCTACAAATCTTAACCACCTTAGATAAAACAGGCCTCTTTTATTTTTCATCAGCTTCTTGTTCCACTACCACCAATGATAACTCAAAACTAATCCCTTTGATGTAGATATTTTCTGATACTCTCTTTTTAAATCTCCCCAGATATAATGTTTAAAAGGAATTCCAAAGTTTGGTCCCTTTCAAGCTGAACCTATGCTGAATATACAATGTTACCTTTTAAATTTAGAGATTTCACTGGCTAAGAAGATTTGTCACTTGGACTTCAAATTTCAGGAAGAAAAAGCTAGATTGTAACTCAAAGGATCAGTTTTACTTTTTGTACACAATATAGCCCACTAGGTGGCATTTCAACACACAGAAAACTGAATCTATGAATTAGACATGAATCCACTATACTGTTTTAAAAATAGGTTTTAAATTGCGTTGCACTATATGGTTGTAATAGTATTGAAACACTCAGCATTTGTGAACTGGAAAATTCTCTGGTGAAGGAACTATGTTTCTGTATTAGATAAGAGATGTTCTAATAGAATCCCGCTGCTCTTTTTGATGGAGTACCATTCTGAAATTGCATCCAGGGATGGAAAAGTTAGTACACTGGCACCCTGTCAGGTAGCTCTTATTGCTGTGAGATGTGGTCAAAAGACATATAAACCAACAGAAAATGTGTCACAAAAGTCATCTATATAAAAATTAACAGACTATGTAGTATCATTTAGGCCAGATTCAGAAACACAATAAGGGCCTTGTCTTAGATGCTTTTGTAATGCCATAGACTGGGTAATTTATCATGAACAGAAATTTGTTGCCTCACAGTTCTGGAGGCTTGGAAGTCCAATATCAAGGTGCCAACATCTCGCAAGTGTTTTCTTGTCATGTTGTCACATGCCAGAAGATGAGAGGGTGAGAGAGAGCAAGAAAAAGCCAAACGTGCCCTTTTATAACAAACAATCCCACCGTGAAGGTGGAGCCCTCACAGGCCTGTCCTCTCCCAGAGGCCCATCGTTACAATGGCAATTAAGCTTCAACGTGAGTTTTGAAGGGGACAAACATTCAAACCATAGCAGCCCTCCTCTAGCATTCAGCATTTCTGGGCTCCAGAAGTGGAAGTCTGGAGGAGGGAGAAAATGCATCCAGAACAATTCCTCCTCCGGCATCACACGTCTGTTAATGTTAAATGACAAATTCTCTCCTTGGCCAAACTCTACCCAGGCTCTTCTGAACTCTTTTGTCAACCAGGCCTTTACTTTTGGATTTCTGTGTTCATCCCTCCATTGTCCAGTTTTACCCAGAATCCCACTAAATCAGTTTCAGCAGGTCATATCTTCCATGTCTGATAACCTTCAATATCAATCAGGCTCTTCATGTTCCACCATCCCCGGGTGATGTCTGATCACCCTGACCTGCCTTGAGCAAGAAGACTGTTAGGTTGGTTTAGCCAGAATCCCCCTTTACCCATGATGTTTCCCCTTATTAACTTTTTCATTGACCCCCACTCTGCTTCTTGGCTATAAGCCATTTTTCCTTGTTGTAGTTGGAGCTGAGCCTTTTGGGGCTCAGAAAACAACACCCCAGAGTGTGGCACTTTGACATGCTGAGTACTTTGATCCAAAGAAGCAGCCTCAGGACCAGTCTCTCTAACCTTCCCCCAGTCTCCTGTCTCTCAATCCTGTTTCTCTCCTGAAGCACAGGGAGGGACTTTCTCTGAGGTTTTCCTCAGAGAAAAGGGAAGTCCCTTCCGATTGTCATAAACCCCGTCCCTGGAATCAGCATTAACCAGGAAAGATTAACTCCTATCAAAAGAGAGGAGATGAGAGGTCTCTATCCCAGGACACCAGGTGGACTTTCTGCCTATTCTTCTGGGGACTGCCATCTGAGAGACTTTATCTGCATAGTAAGAAAACCTTTGTTTGCAGTGAAGTTTCTCCCCTGTATCTTGTCTTCACTACACGTCAGGAGCCTCTAAGCCCCTATTTCTTTTTGCAGCTCAAGGTGCTATTTAGGCTTCAACCATCTGACCTTCCTTTATCGTATTTTATGTGGCTTCTATGTGCATGTGCATGTAATAAATTTGTACGCTTTTTCTCCTGTTAATCTGTCTGCTGTCAGTTTTATTTCACAGACTCAAGTTACCAAACCTTCAATGGGTGAAGGGAAAGTTCCTTTCAACCCTAAAGGCCCAATCTCTCCCCCTCTGCAAAACCCCATCTCAGTGGTCCCTCCACCTGTTGTGATGGTCCTGAATAAATTCCACCTTACTGTTCTTTAACAAGTGTCATAAGTAATTTTTTCTTTAACACAAATTCTCAGCTGTGGCCCTTGTTCTGTTTGGACAACTAGCCACTTGGCCAAGAGTACATTTTTAAGACCTTCCGCCATCTTTCAAACTTAACAAAAATAGCTTTACTACTATACACTTTGTTAAATAGTATTTATCATTTTCATTTAAAAATATTTCAGTTTTTCAAAGATTGTACTCTAAGGTCCTAGATCGTTACAAAGTCTTTCTTGACTTTCTAGGCCTGAGTAAGTTGCCCCTCCCTTGTGCTCCCACACCACCCTGTATTTCTGCCATCATCACCTCTGTTACACAGGATTATACCTACCTGTTTAATACTTGTCTCCCCCTCTAGACCAAAAGCTCAGTGAGGACAAGAATCCAGCTGTCTTGCTCATTCCCAGGGGCATTCCCAGGGGCATGCATAGCAGTGCCTAGTATTCAAACAATATTTGACAAATAAACAAAAACGAATTTCTAGGGAAGAAGAATGAAATGTATTAATCTCTAAACTAAAAGCCTTGAAATGTTTGCAAGGGCCCCTCTGTAGCATACAATTCAAAGTTAATTCTTCCCTCCCTTGTATTCCCAGCAATTCTAGCCCTTTTGTTTTAAATCACCACCAGGAGCAAATAGCATCCAAAGGCTGCCATTCAGAAATAACTTTGGCCTATGCAAGCCAAATCAATTTCAGTCAATTAAATTAACATTTATAGAGTACCAGTAGATATGGGAACCAAACCCTACAGGAAGTATTTGGAATTTTATCCTCACCAGGGTTGTCCCCAAATGCACTAAAATATATCAAAATGTTTTCTCATCTTTCTTTAATTAGATACTGATGAATGTATGGAAACAGTATACATTGTGCAAAAAAGTTTTTCATAATTTTTGTCACAAAGGACAACCTTGCAAATAGGCCTGGAGCTTCTGGCTGCTTCTGGCAAGGAGATTTAATAAATGAGGGTCATTTTAGCAGAGGTTATGAGCTTAGGCACTGATATTGTACCAACTGGATTGGAATCCCAGATCCACTACTTCCTGTCTTGAGACCTTAAGTATTTTACTTAACATCTTATGAAACTATATTTTTAAAAGCATAAAAATAGCACTTATAGCATTATTGGGAGGACTAAATGAAATAACATGCATAAACTCAGCATAGTGGCTGGCCTGCAGCAAGAGATCAATAAATATTAGATATTATTATTATCATTATTATTTATCTTAATGGCTTTTCTTAGAAGCCCTTCATAATCAATGATAGCCAAAATGAATATTCCATAGGTTCCTTCATACATCTTTTGGTTCCCTCTATTATATTCTGATATTGTGGTTGTAAATAAGTATAAATGTGCCCCATGCATATAGTAGCTTTCTGAATTTAAATTAGGAGCCACTGATAATCACTCATCTCCATTTTCCCTTTTGGACTAACTTTTTCTATTATTTGCAAGATTAGGTACACTGTCCACATTTATTTATTCATTCACCTGTCCATTCAACAGACCTTTATTGCTAAGTAGTAGGTATTGTACATGCATTGATTCTACCTGAGAAAATTTGCAGTCTATAGCAAAAAATGAAGCATGCACATGCACATAACTTTAAGAAGAGGAATAAGTAATGAGAGTCAGAAAGGAGAGACAGCACAGTGAAATTCAAAGTGGAGAATCTGTTATTTCAGGACTCACACCATGTACCCATATAGATAGAGAGATGCTAGTGAGGATACAAGAAAAATGGAAGCCACAGTTTTTGTGCTTATGGAATTTTGAAACTTGGAGTGAGAAAAAAAACCAAAGCCATGAGTGATTTCGGTCTATATCCCAGCAGTAAGACTATGCCTGACCCACAATAGACCTTCAGTTGAAGAAAAAAATATCCTGAAAAATATTTGTAAAAACCAAAGCAAAACAACAACAACAATACAAGCACCAATTTCATGCCTGGATTAGGGCACACTTTGAGCTGAAGGAAGAAAATGGAAGCAACACTTACTGCCTTATCGCTGTGAGCAAACAAGTTCTGTGGAGGTGTGCACAGTTTGCTTTGGTTCCCGTAACACTTGGCTTCCAAGAACTCAAGATGGTGTTCAATAACCAATTGTTCAAAGCTATTGCTTAAAGTGATGCCCAATTAGAAATATTAATTCAGTTCATATCAACACATATTTATTAAGTGCCTGGTATGATCAAGATGTAGTATTAGATGCCAGGGTAACACACAGTTATAATGGGGACATATGAGTTCTGCCTATTCAACTCTAGGACAAGACATTGGAGTCGAGTGGGAGAGATGGGATGAGATGGGCACAAATAAGGACACTGTAAGCTTTAATGTGGCAAGTCCTGTGGGTAGTGTAAGCAAAGCGCCATAGAAGTACATAAAAGAGAGAGAAAGGATTTCAGGCTGGGATACTGTGGAAGTCTTCATGTAGGCAGTGACATTTCAACCAGGACTTGAAGGACAGGTAAGATATCAAGGAAGAACAGTTCTGGTGAAGGACAAGCTTAGCAGAGGTGTAGACTGGGGGGAATTGCCAAATGAATTGTGGTGTGTTTGAGTTAGAAAAGTACTTTCTAGATTTTATGAAACCACAGGACCCTTTTTGAAGTGAGATTCTATAGAGACCCATAGTATACATACAGAGATGCTCTATTCTAAAATCCTGGCTGCTCTAGAGATCCTCAGAGCCCAGTTTAAACCCCAGAGCTGGAGACTAGAGGACAGGAAGTCAGCCTGAAAAAGCAGAGTGCAGCCAGCTTTGGACACCCAAGAGTGGCTGTGGCCCTAGGAACAATCTTGGGCTATGGGAGGTTTCTGAGCAAGAAGTGACAAGATCAGAGCTGTACTTTGTTGGGACTCCTCTGGTGATGAAACAGGAAGAAATATAGGTTTATACAAATGTAATAAGAAAATTATATATCATTATGAATCTCCAGAGCTATAAAAAGTGACCAAATCCCCTGCCGCTGGCTGGTAGAGGTTGTCTGTGACAGCCTTAGCTGTTCAGAAATCCCTCCAGACTGCAGCAGAGAGAAGAGTGCATATTTTGTATTTCCAGAAACTGAGGTTGGTGGTGATGTGGTTGAATGCATGGGTTTGGATGCACACAGGCCTATGTCTAAATTACATCTTCTAACAAAGTTCCTTAAACCTGAGTGTCAAATCTCTCATCTGAAAAATCAAGATTATATCAACTTCATATGATTATTGTGGGGATTAAATGAAGTCATATGTTTAAAGTATTGAGCATAATGGTTGGCAATGGCTCAAAACACGATTATTCTCTAAGACAAATTAACCAACCACATTAACAGGAAGAAGGGGGTGTTAGGTATCCCTAGCAGAATCATTTATACCAAATTGGTTACTGGGTTTCCTTTGGCTGGTGCAGGGATTCTGCCAGCCCAGGTCCATTGCAGGGGCTCTGAACACATCTCTCAGTTTCATTCCCACCCTCTTTTCGTGGAGACCACTCAGGCTTCTCGCTCCCATGTGCTGATCTGCATATGTAGTTCAGTGAGTTGAGCCCATAAAAGGATTTCTAGGTGACAAAAGAGAGAAATGATTTTGTTCACACTATTAAGAAGCCTGCTTTGTGGATACTATCAAGACAGATTATACAGCAAATTGGTGAAGGCCACATGGCATGTCAGGATATATGCACAGTAATTGAAAAGTATTGCTCACACACTTTCAGTATCAGGGCAATCTCCCAGCAGACAATGGCATCAAGGGATGAACTGCCCCATAAAGGATGGATTCCAGCTGCATCCAGGACAAATGTCATGCACAGGGCCTGAGGAGTATAGGCAGGGCATCAACTACACTAATGGTTTCCAAGGGAGCTGATGTTCCTGGTTTCCATGAGGCAGAGACAAGAAAGGAGCTTTGTCAAAAACAGCCTCTGTGCTCACATTTCCCATTTTTATTTGGCTCAGCATTTTAAGCTTCCTTGGATGCCCACCTGGAGATGCATTGCTGACTCTCATTCTGCTGCTTCCCAAGGGTATCCAGAGTCTTCATCTAGCTCCCCTGCTAAGCCCCTACCCCAGGGCTTACCTAGCTGGAGGATGCACCATGTTTCACAACCATCGAACTCAGAAGCATGAATAGAAACTTTATTTTACCTTATGAATTTGTCCATTTGGTGTCTTTGGCTTGGGCTTGGGTAGATGAGCCTTGATTTGATTTCAGAACTGAGATTGATTCCTATGAACTCCACTGGGAGCCAGGAGAAGAATGAAGCAACAGAGGGACTGCTGATCTTTGACCCCAGCCCATTGACAGCTGTTGTCATCACTGTTGGTGGCTTCTCTGAACAAGAAATGCATTGTCTCTCCCTCTATTGTGGACTGGCCTTCACAGTCCATCTTCACAGGATGTAACCTTTAATCAGGGATGTGGTCTACCTAGGGCAAAGTGTGGATGAGGAAGGCAGATCAAGCAAGTTAGCAAGATTCTAGAGGGTCAGGACTTGAGAGGGAAGCATTAGGGAAAATAATAATGTTAATGAGAATAATAAGGGTTAAAAGTTAATACTCTTTGAATAGTTACAATACATTAGACAGTTATACTCATTGCTCCATTTAATTCTCTCAACAACCCTGTGAAGTAGACATTCTCCCACTTTTCAGATTAAAAAATCCAAGGCTTAGTCTTTTTTAAAAATTTTAACCTAGGCAATAAGCTAGGTAAAACTATGAGTCTATGAGGTAATCCCAGACAATGAATCCACTACTACTTGGTATAACCCCCATGAATCAGGAAGGAAGTTGAAAACTAAGGTGGCTTTAGGGGCTCTGCTAACCCATCTGGAATCAGGAAGCTGAAGTCATCTCTGTGAGGAGCTTCCTAGGTTCCTTTCTCACTATCCAAATATTCACCATCCTTCAGTGCTCAATCAGGGCCCACTTCTCCATAACTCCTTCCTTGAGAAGTTTTTTTGGATCCCCATAATAACTCTTTCACTCAAATTAGCTCAGGAACTCCTCAAAGCCAAGCTATTGATACTCATTTCCACTTTATGGATTAAAACTGAGCGTACAGAAGGCTAAGACATTTTTCTCTGATTTTTATAACTTTGACCCTTGAAAATTACAGGCCAGTTATTTTGTAGAATGGCCCTCATTTGGATTTGCTTGATGTTTTCTGATGATTTAAGTTAATGCATCTTTGGCAGAAATAGCATAGACATGATGCTGTGTTCTCATTGCATTCTGTTAAGTGGCTGTGCTTTTCTGAAGATGCTATTAAGAAATCTGATCACTCAGTTAAGGTGATATCTGCCAGGCTTTTCCACTCACTGTGGAAAAGTTACTCCTTTATTCCCTTGGTAGATAACAAGTACTTGATAGAAAAGTATAATGAAACTATGTAAATATTTCATTCCTCATCAAATGTGTGGTTGTATATATGTACAAATGGTCCCAAACTTACAATGGTTCAACTTACAATTTTTCAACTTTGCGATGTTGTGAAAGAGTTACCCATTCAGTAGAAACTGTCCTTCAAGTACCCATACGAGCATTCTGTTTTTCATTTTTATTACAGTATTAAATAAATCACATTAGGTATTCAACACCTTATTATATAGTAGGTTTTGTGTTGAGATGATTTTTCTCAACTGTAGGTTAATGTAAACGTTCTAAGCATGGCCAAGGGAGGCTAGGCTAAGCTATGATGTTCGGTAGGTTAAGCATACTAAATGCATTTTTAACTTATGATATTTTCAACTTATAATGGGTTTATCAGAATGTAGTACCATTGTAAATTGAGGAGTATCTGTATTTCATTTGCACTCATCCTTTTTAATTGTATTAAATGGGTTATAATTCATTATTTTCATAATTTATTTTGATGCTCAAATTGTCATCAGTTTTATTAATGAGAGTCCCGTCAGGCTGGCTTCTGTCCCCATCATTCTGTGAACAATTCCTTATTTTATGGCATGAAAAAGATGTTCCAGGTTTATCTTGATCTTTTCCTGCAGCCATCATGGGAAAATCTCCCTGATCCTGCTCTGTCTGTGACCCCATATGCAGCACCACAATCCTGACCAGAAACTCTACATACTGCCTGGACTTGAACACCCCCACAGACTGCCTTCCCACATGAACACTCTTCTCATCCTTCTTGAGCTTCATACCATGACCAAAATCTTGTCTTGATCCCTCAACCATTGATACCTCCTTGCTTCCTTACTCTTAGGTTGCCTTCCAGAGGGTATATCCAACCTACCCACTCAGGTTCTGATATTCCTTACCACATTTCCCTTCCATGAAGTTGCCCCCCCCATTTTGAACAGTGTCCAACACCTCGTTCCAGGTAACCCTCCTACATGGACACCCTCTTCCTCTGACTTAGCTCCAACACCCATGCCAGGCTATCATGCTACATGAGGCTGCCTTGCTCACCCCACACAGACACATTCTTCATCCCAGTTCTGCTCTGCCACCATCACGCTAGGCCCACCTAATGGATTTAAGACTAAATTGCCTGGAAAGGGAAGAGAATGAAAGAAGAAAGAAGGGAAGGGGAAAAGGGGAGGAAGTAGAGAGGGAAGAGGAGGGAAAAAGAGAAAAGGGGAGGGGAAATGGAAAAACAAGTGGAAAAGGAAGAATTTTATTTTTAAAGCTTGTTAAACTAAAAGTACAGATTAAAATTGTGAGGGTAATCCCTAAAAGATTAGAGATAGACTGTGTAACATCCAAACTAGTAGAAAGAAAAATACATGGAATAAGGGAAACAAAAACCCAAATCAATCTAAAAGAAGACAAGAAAGAAACAAATTAGAGGCCAGGTGCGGTGGCTCACGCCTGTAATCCTAGCACTCTGTGAAGCCAAGGCAGGAGTATTGCTTGAGCTCAGGAGTTTGAGACCAGCCTGAGCAACAGTGAGACCCCATCTCCACAAAAAAAAAAAAAAAAGAAAAGAAAAAGAAAAATTAGCTGGGCGACGTGGTGTGCACCTGTAGTCCCAGCTATTTGGTAGGCTGAGGCAGGAGAATCGCTTGAGCCTAGGAGTTCAAGGTTGATGGCTATGATGACGCCACTGCACTTTAGCTGGTATGACAAAGAAATGCTCTGTCTTAAAGAAAACCAAAAAAACCCAAACAAACAAAACATAAAACAAATAAGAAAGAAACAAAAAATGGACAAGTAGAAAATACCAAATACATTGGTAGAATTTAATATAAATATATTAGGGATCAAAATCAATAAAAAGAGAATTTAAACTATCTAGTTAAAAGATAAAGATGATCAGACTGAACATAAAAATAGAATTTATTTTTACACAGTTCACGAGAGCCAGACCTAAAACATTAGGATACAGAAAGTTTGAGAAGGTCCTGGGCCCTGTTTCCTCCTCAGACTTATGTCTTCATTCTCCTGCTCTGGAGGAGAAAGAGGTGCCAGAGCCCAAGCAATGAAGGAGGCCCTTCTCAGGATGCATAAAGCCTGCATGAGGCCACCTAGCAGGGTGAGAAGAAAAAGAACAAGATGAGCCTAGAACATGGTTTTTGTGCCATAAAGTTAGAAAGTGCCCAAAGAATGCTGGGGAAATGTCAAAAAGATACACAGAAGCCAGTGTGAACAGGCTCTCACTGATCAAATCAAAGTGATACTGATGCCCAGTAGTTGCTGGCTTCAGGCCTACTGGTTTCTGTGTTTGGTGAATGGGAGGCTGAGTTTAGACTGACCATGAAAGGTAGTGCGAGGGGCTTCTTCCCTATCCTCTCCTCAGTCAGTCTCCAGCTCTGGGGTATCTCCTGCACTGTTCTGGCCCCTCTTGCTCACTGTGGTTCCAGCTCATGTGGGTGGCCGTGACCTCTGGGCTCTGATATCATTGTCTCTCCCCTTTGCTTCCCTACCCTATTCATGGTAGCAACCTGTTGCTATTGCTAATCTTTAAATTGCCTCATCATCCCTGTTTGGGTTTCTCAGATCTTCTAACATTTGGATAACCCATTCCAAGAATTAAATTCCCCCTGTTTAAATATTTAAGGGGGTTTCTGTTTTCCTAATTGAACCCTGACTGATACTCCAGGCAAATACTGGCAATAAGAAAGATAGTATAATTATACTAGCATTAGACAGAATAGACTTTCAGGCTAAAAGCATCAGTGAGATAGAAAATATAACATAATTCTAATAATTACCTAATAATCTGCCAAAATTTATACAGAAAATATCAACAAAACTACAAAGAAAAATGGACAAACCACCATCAGAATGGGATATATTTGACACATTTATTCCAGTAATCGATAGCTCATGCTATCAAGGAATAATAATACAGAAGATATGTACAATATAATTAAGAAACTTGATCTAGCAGACATATATAGAATACCACACCAATAACTAGAGAATACACATTTTGCCCAAGCACACATGGAACCCAGATCACATTTTAGGCAATAAAGGAAGACTTAACAAATTTCAAAGCGTATCATACAGACCCCATTCCTAATCATAACATAATATGTTAGAAATCAATGACAAAGAGATGGTTAACCTCATACATTTGGGAGAAAAGAACCTCATGGGTAAAAGAAGAAATCACATGGAAATTTAAAAATACTTATAACTGAAAAATAATAGTAAAATGGTATGTCAGGGGAAATTCAATGCCCTATAAATTTCTATATAAAAAAGGAAAGCTAAAAAGTAAGAACTTTGAATAGGAAGAACAGAAGAAAGCCAAATAGAGAGAAGAAAATGTTAAAAATAGGAGCAGATATTAATATAGGAGCAGATATTAATAAATATCAAGGAAAAGATTGATAAATTTGGCTACATTAAAATTAAGACATTTTGTTCACCAAAAAACACCAAGAATGAAAAAAGAATATATTAGGAATAGCATTTGTAGCATATATTAGCAGCAAAGGAACAGTATTCAGAACATAAAGAATTCCTACCAAGCAATAAGACAAACAACCCAACTGAAAAATTACAAAATAAATAAATATTTTACAGACAAAGAAACTTGCATTACCATAAACATATGAGAAGATGCTCCACTTTATCAATAATCATCTATTTTTAAATTAAAGTTTTTATTAACATCCAGAAGAATGACAAACTTTTAACATATGACAATTCTAAGTGTTGATGAGGATGTGTATTGATGGAAACCCATACACACTATTGGTAGGAGTATAAATTGAAACAACTATCTTGGTGAATAACTTGGGATTACCTAGTAAATTTGGATATGCATGTGCCATGCAAGCAATCAACTCATTTTCTAAATATTCCTTAAGGGAACTGATGCACATATGCACCAGTAGGCATGTATAAGAATGTCCATGCAACACTATTTATTAAAACTTAACTTTTTTAGAGCAGTTTTAGGATCACAGTGAAATTGAGCAGAAGGTACAGAGTTTCCACATACTCCTGACCCCTATTCAGGTACAGCCTTTCCCACTTTTAACATCTTGCACTATGGAGGCACATTTGCTATGATTGATGAACCAATATTGACACATCATTGTCCCCCAAAGTCCACGGTTTACATTGGGCTTCACTCTTTGTGTTGTACATTCTATGGGTTTTGAGAAATGCATAATCACATGAATCCATTATTATAGTATTATACAGAGTAGTTTCACTTCCCTAAAAATCCTCTGTTCTCTGATTATTCATCCATCTCTCCCCACAAATCCCACTGATCTCTTTACTGTTTCCATAGTTTTGCCTTTTCCAGAATGACATGTTGGAATCATACCATATTTAGCCTTTTCAGATTGGCATCTTTTACTTAAATTTGCCTATAATCTGCCTTCATGTCTTTTCATGGAGAATAGCTTGATAGTTCTTTTCTTTTTTTTAGTGCTGAATAATATTCCATTGTCTGGATGTATGACATTTAATTCATCCATTCACCTACTGAAGTACATCTTGGTTGCTTTCAAATTTGGGCAATTATGAGTAAAGCTGCTATAAACATCCTTGTGCAGGTTTTGTGTGAATGAACATCAAATTTCAACTTATTTGGGAAAAGACTAAGGAACAGGATTGTTGGATCAAACCATACTACTATATCAAACTATACCACACAGCTATAGTAATTAAAACAGCTTGGGATTTACACAAGAACAGGGACATTGACCAGTGGAACAGAATCGAGAACTCAGATATAAAACTATCCTCAAATAGCCAACTAATCTTCTACAAAGCAAACAAAAACATACACTGGGGAAAAGAATCCTTATTCAATAAATGGTGCTGGGAAAACTGGATAGCCACATGTAGAAGACTGAAACAGGACCCACACCTTTCACCTCTCACAAAAATCAACTCATGCTGGGTAACAGACTTGAACCTTAAGTGTGAAACTATTAGAATTCTAGAGGAAAACATTGGAAATACTCTTCTAGACATTGGCCTAGGCAAAGAATTTATGAAGAAGACCCCAAAGGCAATCATAGCAGCAACAAAAATAAATAAATGAGACCTGATCAAATTAAAAAGCTTCTGCACAGCCAAAGAAACTGTTAAGAGAGCAAACAGACAACCCACAGAATGGGAGAAAATTTTCACAAGCTACACATCTGATAAAGGGCTGATAACTAGAATCTATTTAGAACTCAGGAAAATCAGCAAGAAAAAATCAAACAACCCTATCAAAAAATGGGCAAAAGACATGAACAGAAACTTTTCAAAAGAAGACAGAATAATGGCCAACAAACATATGAAAAAATGGTCAACATCTCTAA
>VSMD01028782.1:0-51517 GCA_008750895.1 Mirza zaza
TGGCAATGCTCACCAGAGATTCGGTGTGTGGGGGGGCACCCAACCTTAGGGATGAGATGAGCATTTTGGAGGGGGAGGGCATACCTCTAACCCTTCTTAGGGAGAGGCAAAGATATACAATGTAACCAAAATGTTAAAAAAAAAAAAAAATTTTAACAGGTGGTGGGCAGGCAGGTGAGGGGAGGAGGAAAGGGGTGTGTGCTTCCATAACATGTGTGATGTACACCACCAGGGGATTGGACATATCGGGGGGAGGGAGGGGGCAGGGGCAATATTTGTAACCCTAACAATATTTGTACTTCCATAATATGATGAAATAAAATAAAATAAAAAAAAAATAATGCAAACAGAATTGGTATGTACAAATTCTATGACATGTCCTTAAAATGTGAGCAAGAGCTTCATCAGCCACTCTTCCTTTTTGCTTACTGGATGAGGATAGGAAGCTCAAGCAACCATCTTAGACTATAAGAAGCTTAAGCAGCTATCATGGTTCACATGATAAAGATGGCAAAGCCATAGATGAAAGGAACCTGGAGCCCTGATACTATGGAACCCTACACCAGCTACATATCAGATATGTTATTTGAAAGAATAAACTTTGTGTTCACTCACAGTTTAACTGAATCTTAACTCATATAATGTATGTCTACTTACCTTCCTGAATATATGTAACTTCGTTCTAAAAATGGCCAATCTTAGAGACAAGACCCAGGAAACTCTTTTTGTGTCCTCATAGTCCACCAGTAGAGCCCTTAGTGGTAGGACTTAGGAGTTCCTCATTCTTTCTACCCAGTGGATTGCAGGTTTGTCAGCAGCAACAACTATTGATAGTCAAAATTTTGAAATAATGTTCATCCTGGAAGAGTATGCTTGATGTTGTGTTATCTTGCCATCCTCCTTTTCTTCCCAGCCTTTGCTTCCTTCTTTCCTAACTAGATCCTGGTTTGACTCAGGACACTTCTGGGATGTATGGAGAGTGCTGATGATCTAGGACTGAAGTCTCAGGCACAGCTGAAGCACAAAGAAATGGACTCAGGGTCCTATGTCCACAATCTGGCTCTGTCACATAGAAGCTAGGTAATCCTGAGAAAATTACTTAAACTTTGTAAGCCTATTTCCTCATCAGCAAAAAGGCGGTAACGGTAATAATGCTTACATCATAGGATTGTTGTGAGAATTCAATTGTAATTATATATAAGTTAGGTGCTTATCACTTGGTAAGTGCTCAATAAATTGTAGCCAGTAATATTATTTTAAATAGTAATAATAGTACCTGGATCTGCCTCTATTTCCACTAGTTTCCGGCTGGGAGAAGGTAGTAAGATTCACCAGAGAGTCTTCTTTTCCCTTCAAAATATTGTCTATTTGACAATGATGACACTAAAAATAACAATCCTACCTCCAGGGATACTGAGTCACATCATTTACCTGTCTTTGTAGCACTCAGTGTTTAAAGTTAAGCAGACTTGTTTTAGGTGAATATTAATTGCCATATAACTCAACTTCCAAAAATAAACGAGAAAAGGGCAACTTATAAGGAAGGTGGGAGGTAATAAATGCTTGAACATCAATGCTATCTACAGCACAAGATTTTTATTAATTAAGTGCAAATGGATCAAAATATACCACATAGGTTAATTTCCTTTTAATACATAGAGGTTTAATAATTAAAGGACAGAGTCTTTGCAAAATCTGTTTGTTGTTCTGCCAAAACCTAAACATTTGTAAAGCGGTATGCAGTATCTGGATTCCTTAAAACACATAGATCCACTCAATATTAATTTTTTAGAAAGATTTATAGACCCCTTCTAAAATGCTATATCTCTGTACTTCCCCCTTTCCAAAATGTGCAAACAAAAAGTTACCAAAACACAAAAGTAAGGAAATAAGTATATTCAATAAGGTGCTTTGAAATTCCAATTTAAAAAAATTCTTAATAATATCTGTTGCTGAATGTTTATAGCAGCACAATTCACAATTGCAAAGATGTGGAAACAACCCAAGTGCCCATCAATACACGAGTGGATTAATAAAATGTGGTATATGTATACCATGGAGTACCATTCAGTTATAAGAAACAATGGTGATATAGCCCCTCTTGTATTTTACTGGATAGAGCTAGAACCCATTCTACTAAGTGAAGTATCCGAAGAATGGAAAAATAATCACCACGTGTACTCACCAGCAAATTGGTTTCATTGATCAACACCTAAGTGGACATATAGGAATAACATTTATCAGGGGTCGGGCAGGTGGGAGGGGGGAGAAGGGGATGGGTATATACATACATAATGAGTGAGATGTGCACCATCCATCTGGGGGATGGACACACTTGAAGCTCTGACTCTGGGGAGGAAGAGGGGGAAGGCAACACACATAACCTCAACATTTGTAGCCCCATAATATGCTGAAATAAAAAAACAATTAAAAAATAATAATATCTATTGCTAAGGTTACTAAGCACTTTCCATGTAGTAGGTAAGCAATTTAATTGTTAAGCAAGTTAAATGCACAGTTCAATTAATCCTCTTAAAATCTTTGGGAAACATGTACTATGATTACCATTACTTTTAAAATGGAGAAATTGAGGCTTAGGGAGATTAGGTAAAATTGTAAAAGCCAAGTCTTGAACCCAGGTCAGTAAAGCCTCAGTTCTTAACCACTAGAGCCTCTACTAAATGTGATTATTTTAGTTTGATAAAGAAGTAATCTTGCACCAGTTTTAATGTAGAAAACTCAAGTGAAACTAGTTCTCATCTGTCCATAAAAATTCCCTTGACCACAGGCTGATGTTCTTGATTAAGCCATGAACCTTAATCATACCTCCATTTTCATATCCTTCCCAAATTCTATGAACTTTCCTCCACTCCCCACCCCTCATTAGCTAGATTAAGTCAATAAGTGAGAAATTTGCCAATGTATCAAATTTTTTGAAAACTTGTTTTATTTAACCATTTACAAAATTTGTAGCAATTCAAATCAGCTGGGATAGTTTTAACAGCTTTTGGAGATTTTTGTGCATTTAGTTTTTTTTTTTTTTTTTTTTTTTTTTGAGACAGAGTCTCACTCTGTTGTCCCGGCTAGAGTGCCATGGCATTGGCTGAGCTCACAGCAACCTCAAACTCCTGGGCTCAAGCAATCCTTCTGCCTCAGCCTCCTGAGTAGCTGGGACTACAGGCATGTGCCACAATGCCCTGCTAATTTTTTCTATATATTTTTAGTTGGCCAATTAATTTCTTTCTATTTTTAGTAGAGATGTGGTCTTGCTCTTGCTAAAGCTGGTCTCAAACTCCTGACCTTGAGTGATCCACCCGCCTCGGCCTCCCAGAGTGCTAGGATTACAGGCGTGAGCCACCGCACCTGGCCAACATTTAGGTTTTTGACACAATAATTTCATTGAGTCTAGTTTTAGCTTTGCTGCAGATGTTTTGCCACTGCCTTTCATCATGGATAGGTAAAGTTTAATGTATTCTATATTTTTCAATACTTTTGACATATGACCTCTTAAGTGGAGAATTACTTGTATATGTCAAATAACAAATGTTGCATATGTCTCAGATTATGAAGAATTTCAGTACTGAGGTAGAAGGTTTTTTCTCATCCAATATATTTTAAATTCAGTCTTCAGTATTTTGTAATTATTTTAATTCATAGATTTTTTTAATGAACTTGATAAAATAAACATTTCGCATGCATTTACGGCAGCATCAAGAACTGGGAAGTGTCTGAGATTTTATCCCACTTGCATCTAGCCATTTAGAGTGACATAGATTCATGGATGCCAGGAGAAGACCTGAGACTCCTGAGTCAGAAACAGACAATTTATTACATATAAATATAGCAGTAGCTAGACTACCAGCATTTCTGTGAAGGTTCCCTGAGCTCCAATTTTCACAGGGTAATAGGAAGAGAGTTAGGCAATACCTGCACACACGGTGGGTTGCATTCCAGGAGAAGAACTCTGAGCTTAGGGAATCCAAATCTTTTAAAATGGAAAGTAAGCATTCCTGTCCATCTCTCAAGAAGGAGACACTGTTCACTATGGAAGTAGCTTTGAAAATATAATCCAGAATAAAGGACAATCTTGTCTTATTTACAAGATGTACAGAAACATGAGATACTCATGGAAAAATTGTCACCCAATAGGCAGTTGAAAAGTACTCAGTGTCTGAAATGTAAATCACACAGAAAATGAGGTTCAACTGAGTTGGACTGACAAATCAACTGCAAAAGGGCCATGGTGAAATGGTTGCTGAAAATTAAAAATGAAACCTAAGCTGAATTATATTAACTAAAACAAAACATTAAAAAATCTTCAATGACTCATAAACAATCTCTCATTCAACATAGATTACTATAAATTTTATACTGGTAAACAGAAACAATTCTTTGGTGAATCAGTAATACTGTAATTGGCAATTTATCATGTTGGCCATTCTGCAAGTTGAATAGATTTTTGGCAAATGGATCTTTGCTTGAGTTGGCCTACTTCCTAGGCCCATGTTCAGGGTTCTATTGCCTATTAGATCTCAGTCCCAGCTAGCTGTAACCTAAGGTGCTAACTGAAAAGAATAGTTTTGTCCCTTCTCAAGAATGTCTGTATTTTAACAGGAAACTTCACAAATTGGCAAGGTCCTCCCAAAGTAACTAATCTATATTGTCAAATTTTCTAGCTCTTGATGAATACATATTTGGGCACGTGCTAGCTTCCCAAAATCTCATAAATCATAACACATGGGTTACAATTCTTCAACCTTACTGGAGTCAGTAATTTGTTGACTTTTCCACCTTGATCCAAAGGCCCTATTTTGGTTTTACTTCACTCTTTGTCCAGTTTAGCTCTGTCAGTTCATTATTATATAAATTATCTTGCAAATTTTATTGTCTTCTTTCCTTTTCCCTCTCTTACTCCAAATGGCCAGCACTAGAAAATCCCAAACATTTGCCTGATTTGTGCCATACCCACTAAGCTTTGCTAGGCAATTACACTACCAGACAAATTGGTATGCCCATACATTGATAAGTACCAACCCCAAATGGATATTTAATATCACCTGGCAGTCTTACTAAAAATTAATACATTTCTCTCCTAAAAGAGCTTTCCCACTGCCCTCAAGGATATTTCACACTTTATCTACTCTTCAAATTTCCTATGACTCCTTCTATTCCATAAAAGAGCTGGAGTATGACTTTTGTGGGCCTTAGATACTTTTTCTTCCATGGGTCCTTTATTAAAAAATACTAAAAATTATCTTTTATCACTGAGTTGCTATAAAGTCATATGTAATCCAAGCTTGATTCAGTATTATATATTCATTATTACTACATTTACTTCTTCCTTCTTATTTCAAAAGAAACTAAAATTAAAACATTTTCATGGGCCCCTAAAAGTATTGTGGACCGCAGACAGGAACTATGACTACCATGTCTAATTAATAGGTCAGTCTTGCTCCCCAATACGTCTTTATCCATGGACCTTGCTTTTTACTCTATTTTGAAAATAGTTCAAAGATTCCTCATCTTGCCATGTGGAGCTAAGGAGTGAAACCTGGGCAGGACATGTGAAATGGGAGTTATCTCTACACAGCAAGGTTTCTCAACCTTGGTGCCATTGACATTTAGGGCTGAATGATTATTTGTTGTGGGAACTGTCCTTGTACATTGTAGAATGTTTAGTAGCATCCTTGGGCTCTCTCCTTTAGATAGCAGTAACATTTCTCCAGTCATGATAACCAAAAATGTCTTTGACTTTGCCAAATGTCCCTCGGGTGACAAAATAGCTGCTAGTTGAGAACCACTGCTATGTAGGTATAAGTTAAAGCCATGGTGATAAATGAGTTCTTCTTGGGGATAACTCATTTTTCATAATAATAAGAATAAGAGGAGAAGAAAATATTAATAGTAATGAACTCCAACATGCAAGGGACTAGAAAAAGAAAAGAAGCCACCAGAGAATACTATCCTACTCCTAACCTGGGGTAGACGTAGAGGATTTAGTTAGAAAGATTCGAAGAACTACAACATCTTAGTGGAATAGCTGAACAGGGATTTGTTGAACTGCCTACTTAGGCCATTTTGAAGGTAGAAAAGTTCTCCGCCAATCAGAGTGATTTGATGCATCCCTGTCTAAAGAGGAAAAGATGACATAGACAACCCCTGAGAATTTGCCTAAGCCCTTGAGATTCTGTGAGATAGCTTACATCATTAAAAATGAGGACCAGACACT
This sequence comes from Mirza zaza, assembly GCA_008750895.1. Taxonomy (NCBI): domain Eukaryota; kingdom Metazoa; phylum Chordata; class Mammalia; order Primates; family Cheirogaleidae; genus Mirza; species Mirza zaza. The sequence continues at coordinate 6,230 of VSMD01028782.1, forward strand.
ACAAAACCATAGAACTTCTTGATTTTTTTAAACTTAAAGGTCAGATCTATGATTTCTATGGGTCATGTGAAATTGTACAGAAACCAAATTCCTTGCTAAATCCTGTGTCCTCATACGTGTTATCCATCAACTAACTTTTTGCCCTCCTAACTTCATTTCAGCATCTGCTTTTCAGAGAATAGATTATTTCTTCTTTCCCCAATATGAAAAAAATGTAAAGTGTGTATTATCTGTAGTTCCCATATCATAACCTATAATCCTGTTTATATACATGAACACATGCTAAAGAGGCTACATATAGAATATTATACAACATTTTTATTTACAAAGAGTAACACAGGTGTGCTTTCAAAAGATGAAAACTGTAGTTCTTCATTTACATATTCTACTGCTTAACGTGTTATTTTTTTCCTCACATGAAGAGTATTTAACTTCATTTCTGTTGGAGTCTCCTAATGAGATGACTAAACTCATTTCTGACATTCAAGGAAGATTGTGCTTACAGTAGATGAACCAGACCCTGTGGGGGTCTGTTCACTTGAGTAGGGGTAATTCATCAGTGGTGGCACAAACAGGATTGTCTGTGTGTAGTGTACTCAGATGTGGCCCTATACACTGTGAACAGGGCCAGAGCTGCAAACTGGCCAGGGCCATAGCAGTAAAGTGTGCCCTGCTAGAATTCGCATTGTCAAGAGAGCCTTTCACCATATTCCTTTTAAATGCTTGAAATACTGGGGTATCCTATGCCTGCTAATCTCATAGTTGTAAAGTTTAACAAGTATGTTAACCACAGGGTGCTCTTTCTGCTAAACTCTCTGCCCTGGATTTCATCGTCATTTATTAAAATACTGCTTCAAATTGTGCAATAGGCAGAATTCTAAGATGGCCTCCATATTCAAATGCCATATAATTTCCTCCCCTTGACTGCAGTGAGAACTGGTGACTTGCTTTTAACTAACAGAATATGGCATAGATGATGGTATTGGTCGGCTTGTGATTATTTTATAATTTATATAAATTGCATAGAAGTCTCTGAGCAGACTTGCTGTCCACCCTCCTGATGGCCTTGAAGAATAAAGCTATTGTGAGTTCAGCCACAAGAAAATGAATCCTTCCAACAACCTGAGGGAACTTGGAAGCAGATCCTTCCCTAGTCAAGCCTCTGATGAGAACACAGTTTGGCTGGCACCTTGATCACAGCCTTCTGAGACCGTGAGCAGAAGATCCAGCTAATCTGTAACTGAAATCCTGACTTATGGAAGCTGTTAAATAATAAATGAGTGTTGTTTTAAGCTTCAAAATTTGTGGTCATTTGTTCCACAGCAATAGAAAACCAATACAGTCTCTAATTTTAAATACTTTCTGCTTTTACTCTCCCACCTCTGTCAGTGTTTATTGAAGGTTGTTAATCTTATCTTTTGTTAGTTTCAGAATAAACCTTTAACATTTTTATGGAAAGGCTTTATATTTTAATACTTTTTTCTCAAACTAGAAATAAAAACTGTAGAATATTCAAACCCTTTACTATCATGAAATTGTATTTTAGTAAAGTCTAGAAGCTTATTAATCAGAATAAAGTTGGTCTTATTCATATTTCACATTGACATTCAGCTTGGTCTATGTTTCCTAAATGTTTCATTTGCATTCAGTGATGAAAAACAAAATAAGCAAAACAAAAAACTTACTCTCACCACAAAAAACCTAAACAACATAGAACAGACTTTGGCTAATGGCTGATTTTAGTCTAAACTATCAAACATTTGGATAGTATATTTTCACTGAATTGCCTATTAAATTATATTTCTTAAGGGAAGGAGAGGGCAACTGAAACATTTCGAACATTTAAAATAATTATAACACAGATTATGTAAGTAGCTAAGTTTGGTATTTTAGTGATACAGAGAAGAAAATCAACTGAGATAGAAATGTTTTTGTGGTGGCTTCATGGTTTATATTCCTCAGGGAAGTCTAGCATAAGTTATTTTATGCACAAAATCATTTTCCATAATGACCTTTTGATATATTTATTTTATTATTCTGGATAATGTGTAATAAACACATTGCAATATTTCCTTACATAATATAAAGCCTTCTTTGACTTGTCACTTGAAAGAAGAATTGCTGTCCAAATTTCATCTGAAAGAGCAAGTATGATCTCTCAGCAAGTAGCAGAAAGGGACATGATGAATAGTGTAGGGCAAACTAAAGAGATATGATATAAATTACAAATGTTCTGCAATATCTTTATAAATCTATAATACTGAACATCTTATCTCCTTAGTCTACTTCTTTTCTTTCTTTCTTTTTAAATATAAAGTAGATAGCTCCTATATTCACTTAGAAAAAGTTATCTCAATATGCCTGTAATTGTAAAATTACTGGAGAGTGAGTTAGTGTATATCAGCTAACATCGACTTTTTTTTATTTTTTATTTTTTTATTTCAGCATATGATGGGGATACAGATTTTAAGGTTTCAGTAAATGCCCTTTCCCCCCCTCCCCCCACAAGTCTGAGTCTCCAGCATGACCATCCCCCAGACAGTGCACTTTTTATAGCATTTGAGATACATCCTTTTTTATCAATGGAAGCATATATGCTTTTAAAAACATTTTTTAAATGAGAGAAAATTGTACAGCAAAGAAAATATCGCATCAAAGAATGGCTTAGAATACAAACTATTTTGGAAAGCTATAAGGTGGTAGACTGGAAGAAGCTGAGAAGAGGAAATGCTGTTACATGGTGAAGACCTCTAAGATGACTGAGAGGTTTGAAGATTTTGGAGAGGATGCAGAAGATAAAAGATATTAAAGGAAGAGAAAATAGTATATATGACTTTTAAAAAAAAAAACTAAAAGAATTGTAATTTTTTTAACCTGAGAAGAAATGAACAAATTGTTTATAGAACGTAGGTAAAAATGTCAGCTATATTCTCTCTTTCATACTGCCTAGTATTTTTTCAAAGATCATTTTAGATTTAAATATATCTTAATAAACATGTAATAATTTGTGTCCATCCAGAACCTTTGAACATCTGAGTTTGGGGAGTGACCTACTTTATGGTCTTACTTTCCCAGTATAGGAGCCAGAAATTTACTTCCACAGTCTTCCTTGTGGCTAAGGTATAAATTTTTGTCTTAGACTCCGTCAATGGGATGCATCCACCTGAAATTTCAGTTTAAAAGAGACAAATATGAGGAAACAGACACTGTGGAGACCATTCTATTGAGAAGATGATGGCAGAGGCAGTGGTTTATAGGGACACTGATGGCAGCAGTTCAGTATGCATTGCCCAGAATCAACGAGGCAATCTGTGGTGTCTGCGCCCAGTGGCGGCAATGGTGAGATCCTTTCTGGAGCCATCCTGTAACATCATTTAGGTGTTTTGCCTGCTCATATGTCTTCAAGCCTGGGTGTCTGGTCTTCCCAGAGGGTCTATTGAGATATCTAGTATCTGTTAGATATGTTTTATGTTTTACCAGGTATAGAAAGTTCAGATGTTTGCAATGGAGAACACTGACTGATGTGAAAGCCTTCCTAAACAGATTAGCTATTAAACCCTAGGTACAAAGGGATCATCAACAGAGAGACTTTCTAAAATTGTTACAATTTCACTTAATCCAGAGTCATAAAAAATAGCACCCTGGGGAAGTTTTTTTTTTTTTTTTTTTTTTTTTTCCCCCTGGGGAAGTTTTTTGCAACTCAATTTACTGAAACATTGGGAAATTAAAATGCCACAAATGAGTACACTAAAATAAGTAGAAGGCTAAACAGTTAATAGGGTCTGTTTTATTAGATGGAGAAAATCTATTTTTAAAAATAATTCTATATAGTACACTGGGAGTAAGAAGTGGTAGAAGTATAATGTAGAATGTTGATAATTACTGAATCTGGGTGATGGATATTCTATTTGCTTTATATGTTTGAAATTATTCTTAGTAAAAAATTTAAATAAAAAATAATTAATTAGTAAGTTGACATTGATTGGGAAAAATATATGTTTCCTTATTTATCTTTAAAGTAAGGAAGAGAAGCAAGACTAGACATTGTTTGGAAATTTGGATATCAGTGTCTGCCAAAACAATAGATCTAAGTGAAAAAAGCTTATAAAAACAAGAGATGAAGACAGACTTATAGTGGACATGACTACTTTTAAGGTCATTTTTGTCCTAGGTTTCTCAGGAATAACTTATTCATTTAGTAGTAAGTATTTTCATTAGTGCTTGTCATGTGTCGGCACTGTTCTAAATGCTTAGGATATATCAGGAAATAAAAAAAAATTCTTGCCATTACTTAGAGTTTTTTCTATATGTATTACTTAATTTTAATAAAAGATTTTTATACATATCTCCAGTCAACAGGCCTATTTATCTAATTCTAATATTTAAAACTTTCTCCTGTTTCTATGATTTAGAACCATAAGATTTTATAGCTGAAAAGGAGTTTAGATTTCACAAAGTATGACTCCACATTTTAATTGATAATAATATTTTGCCTTTGTAGAGCCCTTTATAAGTTATGACATGCCTTCTAAGACCCAGAGAGAATAAGTGACTTGCCAAGTTTATACTGCCTGTTGGTAGCTGAACAAAGACCTCCGAATTTGTGCTTTGGTACTCTTTCTGTTACATTAGACTTTGCTTGCTTCAATGTGATGGCTGTGGTTGACTGCAAAGACTTTAACCTAAAAACCCTTCTATTTGTACATCCTGGGCCTGTTCCTCTTAACTTCATTGCGCTCTTGTCCCCCTTCTTCTCCCTCTATCATTGGCTCTAACCCAATCTGACAAATGACTAATATGTAACTTTCTCATTGGCACTAACATCCTCATATGCTGCCATTCAGCTAGGCTCTGCTAATTCAGAGCCTTTAACTTTTTTTTATAACATCCTCTCTTCATTACTCTAAATAACTTGTCAGGACATTTTTGCTCATCTTCTAGTTATATATATGCTTCAGTTGGCTAAGTACCCAATAATGAACAAAGAGTGGAGGCCACAGGGTTGACAACTGTACTGCTATATTTAATCACTTTCAGGTTCTTTCCTACTTCTTAGCTCCATAGGATATGCCACCGTTTTATGCAGTACCAAAGAAAGCATGTGTTTACTGTGTTATATGTACTCACAAGTTTATGTTCATCACATCACTAAAGTCTAAGATCTCTAAGAAAATATTGGAGGTTCAGGCTGTATCAAAAGTGCTTCCAATTATTGAGTTTTAACATTATCTACCTACTCAGTTATTGTTTATCCGCTTGATATCTCTCTCTCTCTCTCTCTCTCTCTATATATATATATATATATATGTGAGTATGTGTGTATAAATATGCATATGTAAAAATATATATGTATATATAAACATATATACATATATATAAAGTGTTTAGGTTATCTATTGTTGTGTAACAAAATGCCCCAAAACATAGTAGCTTAAATAAATTGGCTTATGATATTTTTAACTTATGATGGGTTTATCCAGATGTAACCCCATGGTAAGTAGAGAAGTATGCTGAATGCATATGCTTTTGCACTATCATAAAGGAAAAAAATAGTTAAGTTGAACCATTGTAAGTTGGGGGCCATCTGTATTATTATCTCTCATGGTTCTGTGGGTTGACTGGGCTGAGCTCCATGGTTCTTGGGTTCTCTTAGGTGGTTGCAGTCAGATGGTGGCTGAAGTCATCAGAAGGCTCAACTGGGCTGTATGTTCAAGATGCCTTCTTTAGTCACATGTCTGGCTCATCAGCTGGGATGCCTGAAGTAGCTGGGAGCTCGCCAGCTATTTATACATATACAGGCATTTCTTTCTCCATGTAGCCTCTTCATGTGGAAGTTTGAGCTTCCTTAAAGCACAGAGGTATCAGGGTAGTCAGACTTCTTACATGGCAGTTGGCTTCTCCCAGAGCAAGTGTTTAAAGACACTCAGGTGATTACAAGGCTTCTTTTGACTTCAAGGTTGGGGGAGTCCAGAAAGGTATGAATCCTGCGAGATGCAGTTGTTCCTGCCCAAGCCTGGGTGTCTGGTGGAGGTTGGGGGATGGAGGGTATCTTTGGTGACGAGCTATCTCATGAATGGAAGTGGACTCGGTAGCCAAATTCAAGTTAACTGTCAGTCCATCTGGCAGGCATGACTTTACTTTTCAAACAAATATAATTGCCTAAAATACAGCCCTCATTTTTGGTTAAGCATAGCAGACCCAGAGTTCCTTTTAATTAAAGAAAAAAAAAAAGAAAGAGTAAAACTTTGAGCTCAGATGACTTACATCTCTTTGCACTGTTTTTAATCTTCTATTTATTGGAGAATGTGATAATAGCCCACACTTTGTTCTGTTGATGGCTGGAGGCAGACCTGCCACCATTCTAGGGCTGACAAGCCAAAACAGGTGAGCCCAGCTTTCATGATTCACCTTGGTAGAAGTGATTACAACCCCGCTCTGGGCCAGCAGACCACCTGCTCCTTTTTACCCACACAGGCTCACCCATAGCCTGAAGCATACCTTGTATCCTTTTAGAGATGGCGGATTGAACATGTGCAGAAAGACATCCAAGCGTTTTTCCTTTCCAATGACAGAGACATTTTGTGAAGTCTTTGGCAGCATGCTGGCTGGCAAAGTCATCTGGCTGGCACACTCCTCCCGCATCAAGTTATGGCACTGCCACCTCTACTCCGGAGAGTTTCGAAATTTCATTTTGCACACCCTGTAAGATGTGAGTCATTCGGCTCGCAAAGGAGGATGAGGAGGAGGCGGCCATCTGCTAGTCATGAGCAGATGACAAATACCTTGCACTGCGAATTTCCATCCTCATTTCACAATATTTAAGTAAACACATTTTGTAACCATTTTTTTCTGAGTTCCTTAGTGCTTAAAATGGATTTTTTTTGGTAAACAATATATAAAAGCCACCTTTTCTCCTCCAAACAACTGTATTACCAAAACGACACTAAAGGCAGCCATCACAAAGTGCTGTCTGTTGAATGACCAGAGCAAAAAGCATACACATCTGAATTGAATAAGACCCATGCCATTTCAGACCCATCCAGCTAAATTTCCATGTCTGTGAGAGGCTGCTCCATCATGCACAGCTCCATGGTGACCTCTACTGTCTGCCAGCAAGAATCCCCAAATATCTTCCATTAAAAACAAAGAGTTTCCAAATAGCATCTATTTATCTTTGTGCTATATTATGAGAAGGAAGGAAATCGAAGGAAGAAAATATAGATGTTCTCCCCTTAAATTATGAGAGAAAGGTTGCATTCATAAAAGAACTGGGAACTAATGCAAGATCTAATTTCGTGCTAGCTTCAAGCTGTGCAATATGGCTCAATGAAAAATTTATTCATTCCTTCACCACCTTTATATGAAGAAGCCAACAACAACAAAAATAATAAAATAGAAATAGAAAATCAGGACTAAGGGGAAAATAAATGCAAATGTGCAAACCAAAAAGGTCAAAGTCTGAAGGAGCTCCAAATATGGCTCTGAGCATCAGAAGGAGGAGGAGGAGGAGAAGAAAGAGGAAAAGGAAGAAGAAAAGAAAGTAGGATGTATTGCCTACCTAGACCTTACTTTCATTTCCTGAGTAAGATATTTTTTCTTGATATTAAGTTTTAGATAGAATTCCCATGGGGTTTTTTGTGGCGTAACCCAGGTGGTATGAGCACAGGCATGCTCCTTAGAATTTGTGCTGCTGCTGCAGGAGCAGAACTAGTAGTGCTGTTTCTTTTGATTTTGATGAGGAAAAAGGGAATGCCATTGAGAAAATAAAATACATCCCCGCTGACAATCAGAGAAAGTGAGAAATGGACCTGCTGGCAGCCAGACCGTAATGTTCTCAACTAACACAAACAGTGCTGGGACAAGGCCACTCCGTGATCATATTTGGAATAAGATAAAGACAAAGCCACTCAGCAATCACAAAAATAACTAAACATCTTCCTTCTCTAACATGAGTGACTACTGTTTCTTTACTCATGACAACTCCAGCCTCAATCCTCCTATGTGAAAACTATTGAGATGCCCAAACATTGAATTGCCCCTGCTTCTTGAGAGCACCCAATCCTGAATTGGCCTATGTTTCCCTAAATCCCTTCTGGAAATCACTCAGAATTAGCCCAATCTTAATGAGAGGCCCCTGTCTGCTCCCTCTTTTCCAGGTCCTTAGGTTTCCTCTCATATGTGCTTTCTTTTGCTGCAACTAGTTCAATAAACCTAATGTTTTTTAAATACAAGTGTGTTCCTGGAGATTCTTGGTTGCTGGGCTTTGATAGCATTGAGCACTACACAGTGAAGGTGATTCTGAAAGGGCTTAAATTAATATGACCAAGTCAGTATTTCTGTTCTCTGTCCTATTTGGGGATAGAATAAAGAATAGCTAACGGAGAGGAGGAATGGCTTTTTCCTTAGACAACTTTCCCTAAATATTCCTTTGTTCAAACTTTCAATATGAGCTCACTTGCAGATAGTTGAAGACTATACTCGCTTATGGAGATCTGGAAGCATGAGCTGGTATTCTTTTCCTGGTCGAAAGCAGATCCATTTGATTTGAGTAACCCCTGACTAATCCCTGATCAATAAAAATATTTTTCCATTGTAGCAAAACTTGTCATTTATTTGGCCTATATCCCCCCCCCCTTTTTTTTTTTTACCTTTTCTATGAACTCCTCTTCCAATTTCAGTGTCCTTTGGCTTCTAACAGCCCACACCAAACCTGGAACCATCCCTCAGACACAGAGAACTGGAAATGCCTTAGAGTTTATGCTCATTGCTATTCCCTACCCCCAGGCCTTTGGCCAACGACTGGCCAAGACAGCAAAGCCAACTCCCTTCAATTCGGGCCAACTGAGAGGTATAATGTACATTTCAAGCTCCCCTGCAGGGTGAGGCTGATGTTGGGACCTGCTTGGCTTCTTTCCCACCCCTGCCTTGCTTCCCCCACTGACTTCTTGATCTCCCTTGGGAGCACATCCTTCATAAATCACTAGCACAGGATCATCATCACAAGCTCTGCTTCGGCAGAATGCAATCTATGATGTTTATCTATCCCTCACTGTATTCCTACAAAGTAGAAATCATATCATAATTTTTCAGATGAAGACAGAAAGGCTCAGAGAGGTTACGAGACCAGCCTGAGGTCACACAGTTGCTAAGCAGTAGATTAGACCTAAAATCCTCATCTCTATCCTCCCTTTTTACTATGCCTCATTGCCTCTCCTTTGGGACCTTGCATATGGTCTTGTTTCTTATTTATGGGCACTCAGAGGGAAGGCTGTGGTGCATGGGGGAGGAAGCAAAGATCCAAATGTCCTCTGCTAGGATTCTGATGCATAATTGAGTGTTTATGCTGCCACCTGGGGCATTGTTTTCCTGACCATAGCATGCAGACCAGGATTTATTGCCACTCCCTTCTTACTGAGCTATGGATAGGTCAACTCTTGCTGCTTGTGATAGGTAATTCCCTCTTCTTCTCCCAATCTATCACCTCTCTCAGGTTTTGTGAGACAAACATCAAAGTCACAGCCTCAGGAGAATGAATGACTTCTGCCCACTCCTTCACACAGAAGAGTCATTGCTGAGTCCTGGTTGGCCCTTTCCACCTGTCACCCCAGAAAAAATGGAGGTCATCCCTGAGAATACTCCCATGCACAGTGAATTTCACTGTGAGACTACCTTTTCAAATTAGAAAAGGTAATGCATATGGAAGGGATACTACTTACTATTCTAAAACCACTCATTGCTGAGGCCACTCTTAGTCTTGAGCTTCCTCCCAAACAACTACTGAAGGGAAGGGTGGAGGGACGTCAGCATCTGCCTCCTACATTCCATTATAAGCATCATCCAGGAGGGCCAGCCACTGATGGAAGGAAGGGTCCCATTTTTCTGGACCCCCACTTTCCTGGAGGCAGGAAGGTTCACAGAATCTCAGGACTGGGGGAAACTTTAACCCTGACTAAGTTCTACTGTGATGCAGAAGCAGGCATTCCCTCAGCAGCAGACGAGGCACAGGGTTGCTGCATGGGCCATGACCAGGCACCTTCACTGGCAATGGTGCTTGCCAGTGAGCTTCACAGGGAGCTTGTTCTCTCCCTGTACCAAGTCCCTCTCACTGACCATAGGGTCAAGTCTGAGGAAGGAAACAGAACATGGAGAGTGTGTGTGTGTGTGTGTGTGCGTGAGTGTGCCCCTGCACGCCTTCACACACACTAGGACAGAATGGGTTGAAAAACATAAATGAGGCTGTAATACATTTTATTTTCTTGAACCTTAATCTTAACCACCATATTTTGCTACCTCTCCAGAATTTTTGTCAAAAGAGTTTATATCTTTATTTACTTAAGAATTCAGCTTGGTCCTATGGGTGAGCAGACGAGTGAACACTCTGGGTAGTATAATTTGAGAGGCATTGGGGTCTACATCAGTGCCTAAAATTCCATATTAGCTTCAACTTTTTTAGATTAAGGTCTTGCTTCCAGAAAGCTCTGATTAACATGAGGGGGAGCAACTTTCAAACCTACTATCATTAACACCTTAAAGTCCTATGAGAATTTGCTTTAACCAGTTAGCAAACATAAATCCAGCGAAACAATAGATACTCAAGTCTGGGGATAGAATAGGGGGGTTGCCTTTTGGGGAGGACTCTGGGAGGGACAATACGAGGGGCGAAGAACTACGTGAAGAGCAGAGGGCAACACTAACACAGGAGATTTGCTATGTGCTGGGATCCTTACAGTACTTCTTCTCTGAGCAGCAACTGTACAGCCACAAAGCTGAAGCAAATGTCCTTTGGCTAAAAAGATGGAACCTAATCTGGAATTATATGCAATGGAACCCCAATCACCCTCCTAGAAGCAACAGGCATATCTCCCCAACCCAAGTCTCTCTTCCCTCTCCGCTCCCCCCTCCCAAAGTCCCTGGCTGGATCTCAAAGCAGAATTCTGTGCAACACAAGGCCAAGTTCAACCCGTTCAGTGACTCTCCAACTAGCCCTCTCCAATCCATCATCTCTCATATCTCTTCTGTTTAGTGCCAAAGGTAAAGGGCCAACCTCTGGATTTAGCCCAATTTACTGCATAAAAAATTAGATGTGAGGTCTATGGTTTGGGGCTCGGCATTAACATAAAAAACAGCATTCATGGATTAAGCAGTCTCTAGTCCTATCTGTTACCTTTATTACTCTCTGAAAATCCCCAAATGGAAATGATCTGGCTCTCAGCCCTGGAAAGCAAGCTTCGGTGAATCCCCAAAGCAGTAAATGTGAGATGGAGGGGAAAGGGCAGGAGGGAGCAGAGTCTCTAGGGGTTTACTTCATCATCCCCTGAAGAAGCATGTGGAGAAAATGAGCCTCTGGTAATATGGGCAGCAAGGAATTACAGAATTTAGGTTAAGTGACACCAGATTAGGGAGCCCAAGGGCGTGTGTGTGTGTGTGTGTGTGTGTGTGTGTGTGTGTGTACATGCTGGAAAAAGCACCGGAATATTAGTCAGAAAACCTACACGACTGATCATGTAGACTTGATATAGTCATTTCATCTCTCTGGCCTCAGTCTCCACATCCTTAACGAGGGTATAATACCTGCCCCACAAATCTCAGAATTAAATGGAGCAACTCACCTGCAAACTTTAAACATACTTGTGTTTCCATAAATAAATGTAAAACAATATTTTCAGGAAATCCCTGGAAATAAGTGACTAACTGGCTAAATGAAAAAAAGTGTCCAAGAATGAAAAGCAATTTTATTCAACTGTAACAGGTAGTATTATAATATGAACAACAAATATTTACTGAGCACTTATTGTGTGTCAGGAATTTGGTAAGTGTTGTATACACGTTACCTTATTAAATATTCACAACAAACCATTAAGGTAAAGACTATTATCATCTCCATGTAACATATTAAGAAACTGAGCCATAGAGAGATTAAAGCGACTCGTCCAATATCTCACAGATAACAAGTAGTGGAATCAGGATTTGAATCGAGGCTTTCAGAGCTGCAACTGTGCTAAATTCTTTCTTCACAGATGCTTAAGCCATCTGTAAGTATTATAGGAGTAGAGAAGTAGCTAATAATAATAATAATAATAATGACAATAACAATTATCTTTCTTACATCATGTTATATAGTGCTAAATGATTCTCATTAACATGCTAAAGAAAGAGGTCATATAGCAAAATACACAATTCTGAAAGGTTTGTATCTGGCTCTGCAACTTACTAAGGCTGTGACTTTGGGCAAGATAATTAACTTGTGCCTCTGTTTCCTAATCTGTAAAATGAAGATAATATTAGCACCTACTTTCATATGGTTATAATGAATTAAATGAGTTACTCTTTGTAAAGCACTTAGGATAGTGCTGGGAATGTAGTGAATGCTATGTGTGTTTGTTAAATAAATAAGCAAATGCTAAATACATAATAGATCATTATATGTATGGTTAGATTATATCCATGCTTTGCTTTGTATGTTCTCTAGGAAGCAGCATGTATGGAGCTGATTTCTGGCAGCCCTGCAGTTCATGGTTGGCTAGAAGCCAGATTCTCAGCTTCACAATTCCCTCTCTCCCTTCCCTCCCCACAGACCCTGCAGTGGATACTGTTCCTTTGTCTCCTCCAGGGCCATATATCAGAGGCAGCTGCTCTCCTCTCTCTCCTGTTTTCCAGACTACAAAAGCATACACTGTCAGCTCAACCTTTGTCACAGGGGCTGCCTGTTCCCTGCCAGCATCCACTTCTGCTCTGAATCAGGAGAGACCGTGACAGGTTGAAGTGGCAGCAGAGTGGGTGTATTGAAAATGGCTGTGGCAGTGTCTGCAATCAGCTAGGGTTTAGGAAAGGATAAAAGAAAGTAAGCCACAAAGGATGCTGCCACCTGACATTAGGGGCAGGGTGGGGGTCAGTGGTCAGTAAAATGAGAGAAACCAAGGAAGACATGAGATACCACCAAAGCCATAGGACCAGAGGAAAACCACTCTCAAATATATTCCCAAGCTCCTCCTGTACATACATATGCATCACTCCTTCTTACACAGGTCTGTGTTAAGTCATCAAACCCATCCCCCACCAAAATGGAGGGAATACCCAGATTTCCCTGACGAATCATCAACTAAGGCCATGTCTACACTCAGGGCTTGCCAAGAACATTGCTGCCAAGTACAGTCCTCAAAAGCCTCTTCGAGTACAAGTTCCCTAACATATCTACTATGGAGGCAATGGAAGGGAAAGTGAAGACTCTGATAAAGTATTTATTAAAAAGAAAATGCCCGCCCCCCCATACACACCCTGTCACCACCAAGACTCAACTTGATGGCACAGATGGGAGCCTTTTTTTTTGTTTTGTTTTTACACAGGGAAAATCAGGCCTCAGTTTTTTTTTTTTTATTTCAGCATATTATGGGGATATAAATGTTTAGGATACACATGTTGCCCTTGTCCCCATCCCGAGTCAGAGCTTCAAGCGTGTCCATCCCCTAGATGGTGCACACCACACCCATTTTTTTCCAACATTTTCTTCTAGAATTCTAGTAGCTTCACACCTTAGGTTTAAGTCTGTTACCCACCATGAGATGATTTTTGTGAGAGGTGAAAGATGTGGATCCTGTTTCAGTCTTCTACATGTGGCTATCCAGTTTTCCCAGAATCATTTATTGAATAAGGATTCCTTTCCCCAGTATATGTTTTTGTCTGCTTTGTCAAAGATTAGATGGCTAAATGAGGATGGTTTTATACCTGGGTTCTCAGTTTTGTTCCATTGGTCAAAGTCCCTGTTCTTGTGCCAGTAGCAAGTTATTTTTTATTACTATAACTTGTAAGTATAGCCTGAAGTCTGGTAAATTGATACCTCAGATAGGAGCCTTTAGAAGATGGTCCACAACTGCTCACCCTCACCCTGCCTCCTCCTAAATTAGCTCTGGTGAGTATAACTTCTGTCTCCCTACTCAGGACTCCCTCCTCAAGCTTCATACATTACACTCAGAGGGAGACTCCTGCTGCCCAGAGACTGCCCTCCACCTCAAACTGCTTTCCCTGGATTGTTCTTATACCAGAACTTTTCATCATACCCAATCTCAATGAGGTGTCCAAGTCTATACCACTGGGCCCATCCCACTGGGTCAGGCCCTTCCTGCTCTATAAGATGATGAATGAAACAATTTAGGGAAAATCTGATGCAGCCTATTGGGTTTGTCTTCCAAAGGCCCTACGTTTTCAATAGGACCTCTGGAGACTCCAACATTTTATCTCAAGGGATACCTGGAATGAATTTTTGCTAGGCATGACATGTTGCTAAGAGTAAAAGTTTCAGGCCCTGTTCACTCACAGACCATATTTGTTCCCTGAGGACAGGGACTGGGTCCAACTTTGGTATCTTTTGTGATTTGTTTCCTTTTGACTTCTCTTAAGGGTGGGCCTATAGAGGATATCTTCCTTCCTGATACTCTAGGGCAGTGGTCCCAAACCTTTTTGGCACAGTGACCAGTTTTGTGGAAGATAATTTTTCCAAGGAGGGGTGTGTGAGGGGGAGGCAGAGCTCAGGTGGTGATGTGAGCAATGGGGAGTAGCTGTAAATACAAATGAAGCTTTGCTTCTTTCCCCAAAGCTTCTCTGGCTTGCCTGCTCCTCACCTTCTGCTGTGCAGCTTGGTTCCTAAGTTTCATGAAAGACAATATTTGTGAAACTGTCTGGGGCGGGGCGGGGAGGCAGAGCTCCGGTGGTCTGGTTCCTACCAAGCCACAGACAACTATCAGTACCCATACCAGGCCCAGGGGTTGGGGACTGCAACTCTAGGGCATAATGAATAGTAGGAATTAGTTTGTTGTTTGTCTTTCATATAAAGATAGAAGTTGCATTCCATATAGTCAGAGAATGGACTGCATACTCTTTTTTGTTCTAGCTATTTTAGTTGGTGAAAATAGAAGGGGCTCTTTTCATCCTACTCAGTTTTGAATCTTATTCTGATCACTAACCAACTATGTGATGTCACCTCTATAAACTTCAGTTTCCTCATCAATTAAATGGGAATTTTAAATACCCACATTATCATATGAGAGAGGATTAAATAGGTGCCTGCTATACAGTGGGTGCTTGATAAATAATTGTCATATCCTCAGTCTTAAGCATCATGCCTGGCCCTTGTTGATGTTTCTTAATGCTTAATATATAAGGAATCCAGCACTGGTGATGAAGGTTTCTCTGACACTCACCAAAATCATGCCACATAGGCAGTATGTCAGCCTGCTTCTCATGCAGAATGTGTCTACACTGCCCTCAAGAACACAGCTACTGATCTGTTCTCCAATGAGACCATTGTCTAGAGCTGAAGACAAGAACCAGAGTATTTCTCTGCCCTGATTTCCAGGAAAGGTGATCAACACCAGGGCTAATTAATTGGAGATAAGGAAGAGGTCTTTGAGATCCATATGCAGAAGTTTCATTTTGAAAAAGAAAGACCCATTTCCTTAATAGATTCTGCTTTGTAAATGCCTTTTCAAATGCTGCCATTTGACAGGAAAAGCTTTCAGCTTTTTCTTTCAGGCTTGTGACCTCTCACCTACTTTGAATGATTCACTCAGTCTATTCACTGCCCAGGAATGTTGGCTTTGGCAAAGAACCGCAAGTCTCTTAAAATAAACACAACTGGGCTTTCATCTCACAGCAATCACTGCTGGCTGCATATTTCACACGCTGTATGGCAGGATATGTTAAATTAAAATCATAATCTCCCCAGTGAAATCTTGGGCCTAGTTAAGCCACTCGAGAATTACTCATGCATTAACTTCCAATGAAGTGTATGAGTAAGATCTTCAGCCATTAACTTTCCCAGGTAATGGTCTCATCCCTTCCCAACTATCCTAACCCAAAGTAAATTAAACCCATCCAGAAGAATGTCATTTGGAAAGGAAGAAGTCGATGCCAACACTCTTTTAAAATATGTAGATCCTGGAGAGGTGAGTTTGAATTGCCTTGTCAGTTCTCTCAAGCATATCTCAAAGTTTAACTTAAATCTTGCTAAATCAATATACTGAATCCATATGAATTAACATTATGTTAAGTGTTTTGAATAGTTTAAAGAAATATATGACACTGAGCCTTACGAGCTTAAAGTCTTCTAGGCAATGAATAAGATTAACACATGTGAAAAATAGTAACAGGGGCCAGATATAAGACAGCAGCAAAGTAGAGGAAGCAAAGGCCTTTCTCTGAGTGAGATCTGAGCCCTGACTTACCCCATTGACAGACAGCAAGTTAAACCTTTGGACTTACATGATATCTCTGTTTCCTCATCTATAAAATGGTGGTTATTATATTTGTAACCTGATTGACCTCACAGAGTTGTTGTGATGATTAAACAAGGTAAAAAAGATAAAGCTGCAATGTACAATATACCACCTATGACAATAAGGCCTGTGATAAAACAAGTGGATCAACTTAAGAAATAAATTCAAGAAGGTTATATGTTTTCTGGGGTTGCCTTTATAGATGGTAAACAGATAACCTAAGCCACCAGGCTGTAAACTTCTTGAGAACCAAGACCATTCCTTTTTTACTTTAAATGTGGTTCATACCTTCTTTAGAGTCTGGCCCGATGTTTAATATATTTTTGTTAAATGAATGAATGAATTCTAAAATGCTGTTAAATTTGTATATATTACAGTAATATGAAGAGGCCTTTCTTTTGTGCTTCCCAAGGTTTCCTTCTCATTTATATTATCTAAAGAATTTTAAAAAGGTAAAATCCTGATTCTTTAGAACAGCCTTTGCCCCATGGGCTTTCTTGAGTGATTGCTAATAGCATATACCTGGGCACTACTCAAATGAGCTTTTCTTGGGCCCATCCAAAACACAACCACAGAAAAGAGTTTTCTTTAACTCCCCAAAATCCCTAATGGGAAGATATTATGAAAAGCCTTTTGTGCTTCACTTTAGCACAGTGGCTAAAACAAGACTGAGAATGCACCAGGCTACCAGTGGCTGAAAGCATACATCCCACAGTATAAAGATGATACGAGAGAGCAGTCTCAGTCTATAAAGAGGCTCATCACCCAGCTCATGGGCACATGCCCCAAGAAACCCTAGAGACAGGGGCATTTGCCCATCTTAAACGAGATTCACTATGTTGCTTAAGAAAACAGCAGCAACAACAATAGCATCAAAATACCTACAGGGTTAAAACTGCTATATTTCCTTCTCATAAATGAAATCTTCATAAAATGTGCCTCTATTTCCTCTGGACTATTATAAAGGGAAACAGATACACACCATTTAGGAAATGACAGACTTTAGAGAAACAGGAAAACATAAAGTAACTTAGAATTGAATGATTTTCCCATAAGGAAGTATTACCTTCACGAAATAAAACACAAAGCAGCAAGTCTTATCCCCAGCAACAGGGAAGTTAAAATGGAGCCCCCCTAGGGGGGTGACATTGTGTTATGATGATCTTGCCCTACAGGAGAGCTCACAGCACAAACAGGCACGCACTTGTGAGGCACACTGTGGTAGGAACAGAAGTTCAGAGAAGCCTATTTATCTCCCCCTCATCACTACTTGTGTGCACCTTGCACCTGTCTCTGTACATATGCAGTTGATATTGCTCTTGTTTATTGGGTTTGTATGTATATACAAACCTGTGTGTATATTTGTGTCTTTCCCATTTCTGCAATGAGGTGGTAAGATCTGGGTTTTTGTTCTCCGTCCTCTAAATTTCTACAGTATTGTTCTGTAACTAGTCTGATTCACAAAAGTACTGTAAGATAGACCTAGAGTAACCCTCATATCATTCAGGTTCCCAACAGGAAACAGAATTCAACCCAGAAGGTTCAAATGAGGAAATTTTAATAAAGAGACCACTACTGAGTTAAGAGAAAAAATAAGGAGTGTTGAGGCATCCAGAGACTAGCACAGCAGGAAGTCCTTACCACCTGTAAGCCTGAGGAGAACAAGAGAAAGAAGCAGAACCCTGTGCAAGCTGGCACATGGGGAATGGAGGGACCACCCAATGAGAGCTGTGGTCATGGAAGATCTCAGCCTCTGTCTGAGGATGGGAGCTTGTGAAGAAATACTGCTTCCTGTTCTCCTTCTGTCCTCCTATCTCATGCCTGTGCTTCTGTTGATTGAACCCAACCTGGCAATAAGGGAGTCTGGTGATTCAGTCCATGGGGATCAACCCCCAAGATCATAGAGCAGGACAGAGAAGGGCAGAAAATGGAATGTGACAGGAAGGGGGTGGTAACAGAGAATAACCCTCAAACCAGTGAAGACTTCAGTGTTTTCTGTGCTCAGCCATGCCCACCACAGTGTTCTGAGTGTAGTGTGGCTCTCTATTCTATGATGGTTCTTAAAGATAAGCAAGAGAAGAGGGAAAGTCAATGAAATACTGTCTTCTGTGTGCTCTTGTCATTGCTTTTAATCTTCGATGCCAGTTTTCACTTTTATAACTCTTCCTTCCTCATCTAGAATTGTTCTTTGGTTTTGATATTTATCCTGATCCTTCCCACCCTGTTCCCCCACCCCCCCCCAACCACCACCATTGAGAAGAAACCCAGTCAGACTGTGAACAGGTTGGTTAACCTTCTGGACCCAAAGTTTTTCTCTACCAATGTGGGATGTGTTCCAGATGCCCCCAGCTTTCTTTCAATCATAAAATGAAGCATAAAATAAATAAATAAATAAATAAATAAATAAATATCAGTTCTAAGGTTGTTAGAGGAAAATAAGGAGAAAATTGGGAGGGGGAGATGAAAATAAATGATGTTGAAATGGAAAGAAGAGTAAGAAAGATAGTTTGGAAATTATACATTTATATCTACTTTTAAATCTCTAATTATACTTGGTGAAACTCTTCAGGGTGCATAGTAGAGGGTAGGGAAGAGAGAGTGTTCATTAAGCAAATTCGATCCATTCACTTTCAACTCTACTTTTCTCAGGAATATCCAGAATTTTTCCTAAAAACAGCTAAACCTTCAAAATTCCACAAGATCAGCTATGGTTTACTAAAGATTTTTTATTCATTACTGATTATATCGGCCATTGGCTAAAGAAGCATGATAGCATTCACATTTCTGAGAATCTGGAGATGTTTATTTTACAACTAATAAAGTAAAAGAGAATCACTTCAGCAATTCCTCTCTAGGAGTCAAAAATAGAATAATTAGGGAAGGAGGGATTTAAGCGTAATTATCTTAAATTCCTTTAAATAACCCCACTACTTGCAGAATAGCTCAAAGACATATCCAAGCTTGTTTGTGTAATTCTTCTAGAATACTACTGTTCTTGCCTATGAATCCCTGAGTTCCGTCAACATCCCATTGCCAGGGAAATTCTCTGGGCATTCATAAGAAGTCATCTTATATTTTTACTGTAATTGTCTTCCCTTACTTCCACTACATTAGCTTGGGGGACACTGCTAAGAGCCTCCAGAATATCTGATACTTCCCCAGTCATACCATTTCTCTCACTGTATAACAGCTGTTTACTCAACTGGCTGGCATCTCCATCACACTGTGAGCTCCCTGTAGACAGAACTGTGTATGTCTTGCTCATCATTGTGCAGAATGTCTAGAACATAGTGCTGAAAATATTTTGTGACTAAATGAATAAATATTTCTGCCCTCTCTCCAGAAGTGTAAGTCCTTCCAAGGTCAGAAATCCTACTATTCTAAACAGGTTCCCTCTTCTCACTTCAAGTGACCCTTTCAAACCTATTAATAAAGAAATGAGTGTGTTCGCATGGCTAACACAGAGGCTCTCACATAACCATCTATTTCTTCCACAAGTATTTATGGAACACCTATTATGTGCCAGACTTATGTTAGGTGCTAAAAATAGAATAATGAGCAAAAGTAGACAAGGTTTTTGCCCTTGTGGAGAATACATAGAGTTTTATGGGGGAGAGGTATCAATCAAATAATCACACAAATTAACAAAATACTATGATCAGAAATGCAAAGTAAACTATTAAACTGGCAAAATTTAGACAACTAGATGATGATGAGTGTTGATATACATGTGAGGGATATGGGAATCCTATGTCCTGATGGTGGCAGTATAAACTGGTACAGCTATTTTGGAGACAATAGGAGTATATAATCAAAGTAACTGTACAGATGCCCTATAGTTCAGTGATTCCCAAATAATTTGTTGTATAGGACCATAAGGATATGGATAAACAGATACATATGCATTGCAATATAACTTGTACTTAAAAGCAAACTAACCTCTAACTAGAAGAAAGGATAGGAAAATGTGGTATATGTACTCCATGGAGATGTCTCAGCAGTTGGAAGCAAATGACTCGATCAGAGGTCAGCAAACTATGGCCCATGGGCCAAATCCGGCCCACCTCTTGTTTTTGTTTTGTTTTGTTTGTAAATAAAGTTGTATAGAAACACAGGCACATCCATTTGTTTATGTATTGTCTATGTCTGTTTTAACACTACAACAGCAAAGTTGGTGACAACAGAGACCATATTGCCTGCAAAGCCCAAAATATTTAATATCTGGACCTTTACAGAAAATGTTTGCTGATCCCTGGACTAGATGCACAAGAAAAAACATAGACAGATTTTAAAAACATAGCACTGAGTTAAACAAAGTAAAAGACATAATTATTAATATATATCACTGGTTCTCAAACTTGAGTGTACATTGGGATCACCTGGGGTAATTTAAGAATTGTGATGCCTGGGTCCCATCATGGGTTTTGATTTTTTGGTATGAGATACAAGTTCAGCATCAGATTTAAGCTATACAGGTGATTCCAATGTGCAGCCAACTTTGGGATCCCCTCAGATGTATGCATGTTGCATGTTTTTGTGTAAATATATATGATACAGTATTTTCTTGATTGCACACAAAACATGAACATAGTAACACAAATTTTTGAAAATACAATGAGCCAAAAGATATATATTAAACACATTGGAATGATTGTATATTGGAGGGGAGAATTGAAATGTTATATGAGTAAATATACGTGCATGAATACATACATGAATAAATATCAGAGAGGGGTCTTGCATGCACCAATGATGTTAACATGTAATGAGCTGAGAAATATGATTAACTCAACTCTTCATCTGAAGTCCAAACAGAAATATTAACCATTACATCTGTTAAATGATGCATATATTTATCTGCTGGACATCTCCCCTTCGGTGTCTCAAAGGCAAATTTGATTCAATTAGGCCAAAATTGACCTCATTGTTTTTCCCCTCAAGTCTGTACCTAAAGAAGCATCTATAGAATGGTGGAGTAAAGACTTGAAAAATCCGCTTCTCCATAAAAGCACTGAGAATACTGGCAAAAATGATCAAATCAAGTATTTCAGAACTCTGAAAATTAACCTAAAGCAACAATTTGAGAACTGCTTATTTAAGAAAAGCAGCTGAATCTCAGTAAAAATTGTAGCCTTCATGGTACTGTAGCTAGCCTTATTTCTATCCCGATAGCTCCAGCTCTATGGTAGTCTTTGAAAACCAGCACTCTCAAAATCACAATAGCTGTGAAAACCAGCAACTTAGCAGTAACTGGGGGGGCAGAACAGGTTACAGGTTTGGTACCTCTCCAAAAGATTCATCCCTAGAGAATTACCACTATTTGACCTATCTGGCAGCTCCATCAAAAAGCCCTATTCACAGGGTTTGTCTTTCTTTGACCTGACTCTGAGCTTATTCATTGAGAAAAGTCCTAGCTCTAGGGAGTTTGTGAAAAACAATCAGCGGCAATTGTTTAGCAGCTCAGTCACCTGAGGCAGTGATACCAATTGAGGTAAAAACAGGGACAACCAAAAATTTAAAAGAAAAATCTGGGAAATAAGATGTCCACAGGGGGCCTTGAAAAACCTCTGACATATTTCTAGGGATCTAGAAAGCCACATGCATGTGCACAGCTATGTGCATGCCCAGGAAATACTTGGGAAGACTCTAATGTCTCATCTCTGGTTAAACTTAATGCTCTGTGAAAGCAGGAAGTTAAAGCTGAGGGAGAGTTTTAAACTGCTGAGGCATTGAAAGTATGTCTCAACACCCACACAGAGCCCTTTCGTAAAGAGTGGAAGATTTATGGTTCAAAGTATTTATGGAAATCTCTGTCCAAACATTAGCGGACTAATTGAGCAGCTAATTAGCTAAGCTAATTGAGCAGGGACTTTGTCACAGTATGCAACAAAGAATATAGACTTTATAGAACTGATCCAGGAGAGTCATTAGACAAACAACAATAATAACAACAAACTCTGGGGAGAGAAGGAATTGATTGCCAGAGGTTTAGCATTATATTATTTAAAATGTCCAGTTTTCAAAAAAAATTTATGAGACATACAAAGAAACAAGAAAGCATGAGAACAATGGTTCACCAAATAGATCATATGAATAAAATGGATAGAAAGTATAACAAAAGAACCAAATAGAAATTCTGTAGTTCAAAACTAATATATATATATATATTCTATTATTATTATTATTTTAAAAAGCAAAAAAGTATTTCCTTCCTTATCAGTAATTACATAAAATGTACATGGATTAAACACTTCAAAAAAAGGCACAAATTAGCACAATGGTGAAGAATCATGATCCAACTCTATGATGTCTACAAAGGACACACTAGATTAAAAGCCACAAATAGAGGAAAGTAAGAGGATGGAAAAAATACACTATGCAAACAGTAGCTAAAAGAGAGCTGGAGTGCCTGTACTAATATCAAACAAAGTAGACCTTCAGACAAAAGTTGTACTAGAGACAAAGTAGAACACGTATATAAAAATAATAAATATATATTAGGATTATATATAAATATACATATATAGGATATATATATGCACACATACTTGGAACACTCACTATAATTATTTGAATTATAAGTACTGTCCAGAGAAAATATACAAGCTTAAAATGACCTCAAACAATGTTAGTATTGGCCTCTGATAGAATAAAATATGGGACAAAATTTAATACAGAGTTAGTCATTATTTCTGGAATTCATTGCAAACGTAGGACATCTTTATAAACAAACTTTTTTGCCTTAATAATTATTGTTGACACAAAATAATTATACATATTAATGTGGTACAGGATATTTCCATGCACATATACAATGTGAAATGATAAAATTAGAGTAATTAGCAAATTCATCACCTCAAATATCTATCATTTCTTTGTATTGGGAACATTTAAAATTCACTTTTCTAGATATTTGAGAACATACAATAAATTTTTGTTAATTATAGTCAACCTGTAGTGCTATAGAACACTAGAACTTATTCCTCCAGTCCAGCTGTACTTTTGCATCTGTTAACCAACATTTGGCTATCCTCCTTTCCCTCCCCTTCCCCACCTCTTGTAACCACTATTCTATTCTACTCTCTACTTCTATGAGATCAACTTTTTTAGCTTCTACATATGAGTGAGAACATGTGGTATTTATCTTTCTATGCCTGATTTATTTCATTTAACATAATGTCCTACAAGACCATCCATGTGGCCATGAATAACATAATTTTGCTCTTTTTATGGCTATGTAGCATTCCACTGCATATATATACACCACATTTTCTTTATCCATTCATATCTTAATGGACATTTAGACTAATTCCATATCTTGGCTATTGTGAATAGTGCTACAATAAACATGGGAGTGCAAACATCTTTATTTTTATTTCAGCATATTATGGGGGTACGAATGTTAAGGTTACATACATTGCCCTTGCCTCTCTTCCCCCCTTGAGTCAGAGCTTCAAACGTGTTCATCCCCCAGACAGTGTGCATTGCACTCACTATGTATGTAAATACCCATCCCTTCCTCCCCCCTTCCACCTGCCTGACATAATTATTTCCTTTCCTTTGGATATATATCCTGCAGTGGGATTGCTAGATCATATGGTAGTTAGTTCTATTTTTAGTTTGTGAGGAACCTCCATACTGTTTTTATATGGCTGTGATAATTAACATTCCCACCAACAGTGCATAAGAGTGCCTTTTTCTCTGTATCCTGGTGAGCATTTGTTATTTTTTGTCTCTTTAATAATAACCATTCTAGGCCAGGCGTGGTGGCTCATGCCTGTAATCCTAGCACTCTGGGAGGCCAAGGCTGGCAGATTGCTTGAGGTCAGGAGTTCAAAACCAGCCTGAGCGAGACCCCATCTCTACTAAAAATAGAAAGAAATTAATTGACCAACTAAATATATATACACAAAAAATTAGCTGGTCATGGTGGCGCATGCCCATAGTCCCAGCTACTCAGGAGGCTGAGGCAGTAGGATCGCTTGAGCCCAGGAGATTGAGGTTGCTGTGAGCTAGGCTGATGCCTGGGCAACAAAGTGAGACTCTGTCTCAAAATAATAATAATAATAATTCTAACTGTGCTTTGGATTTGCAATTTTTTGATGATTAGTGATGTTGAGCATTTTTTCATATACCTATTGGGCATTTGTAAAGATAAAAAGAAGAATATATCAGAAAGACAGAACAATTATAACCACACATGCAACTAACAACAGAGTCCATAGTACATAAAACAAAAATTAACAGAATTGAAGGGAGAAATAATTTAAAAGTAATAGTCAGCAACTGTAATATCACACTTTAAATAATAAATAGAACAACTACACAAAAGATCAACAAGGAAATAGAAGACTTGAACAGTACTATATACCAACTAGACCTAAGAGACATTTATAGAATATCCTGTATATCTTAGTCCATTCAGGCTATTATAACAAAATACTTTAGAATTGGTAACTTAGAAACAATAAAAATTTATTGCTCACAATTTTGGAAGCTTGAAAATCCAAGATCAATGCACTGGCAGATTTGGTGTCCAGTGAGGTCCTTTTACTAATAGACAGTGCCTTCTTGCTGCATCTTCACATGGTTGAAGGCACAAATATGCTCTCCCCAGCCTCTTTTATAGGGATATTAATCCCATTCATGAGGGTTCTGCCAGATGCTAATCACTTCCCAAAGTCTCCACCTCTTAATACTGTCACATTGGGTATTAGTTTTAACATATAAATTTTGGGGGACATAAATATTGAGACCATAACATTCTTCTCCTGGCTCCCCCAAATGAATTGCTTTCTCACATTCAAAATACATTCTTTCCACTGAAATAGCCCCAAAGTCTTAACTCCTTCTAAAATCAACTCAAAAGTTTAAAGTCCAAAGTTCATCTAAATATTATCTAAATCTGGTATGGGTGAGACTCATGGAGTGACCCCTCATGGGGCAAATTTCCCTTCATCTGTGAGCCTGTGAAATCAAACAAGTTATTTTCTTCCAAAATACAGTGGTGGAACAGGCATAGCATAGATATTCTCATTCTAAAATGGAGAAATAGGAAAGAAGAAAGGGATAATAGATCCCATGTAAGTCCAAAACCCCAAAGGGCAAACAACATTAGATTGAGAGGCTTGAAAATAAACTTCTTCGACTCCATCTCCTACTTTCCAGACATAATGGGTGAGGGTTGGACCTCCAAGGCTCCAGTTGACCCTGCCCATATAGCTTTGCTGAGCACAGCCCTCATAGCAGCTCTTACAGATGAAAACTGGGTGCCTGCAGCTCTCCCAGGATGAAGTTGCACATTAGTGGCTCTACAGTTCTGGGGTCTCAGGGACAGCTCCCCATGGCTCTACTAAGCATTGCCCTAGTGGGGGCTCTCTGTAGTGGCCCCATCTCTGTGGCAGTTCTCTGCTTGGGCCCCGAGGCTCTCTGGGGGCATCCTTTGAAATCTAGGTAGAAATAGCCATGCCTCCAGAGCTCTTGTACTCTGTGCATCCATGTAGATGGCACTGCATAGATGCTGCCATGGTTTACCCCCTGTGTCTTCCAGAGAGGTGGCTTAAGCTTCACTTGGGTCCACTTGAGCCACAGCTCAGGTGGCCAGTGAGTGCTGCACCAGAATTGGGGAGCAGAACCTTGTAATAATTCTTCCCCCAAGGCCCTAGCATTCTAGATCTATGATGAGTGGAGCAGTCCCAAAGTTCTCTCAAATGCCTTTAGGGCCGTGTTCCATTATTTTGATGAATAACATTTGGCTTCCTTCTATTCATACTGATCTTCTTATAAAGTGGTTGCTTGGCCACACTCTTGGTGTTCTCTCCTAAATGTTCTTTTTTATTCTTTACAACATGGCCAGGATGAGAATTTTCCAAATCTTTAAGTTCTACTTCCCTTTTGATTGTAAATTCCATGTTTACTTTGCGGCTGCACCCCCAATATTTTGCTTAGATATTTCTTTCACCAAGCATCCTATTTCAGCACTCAAAAGTTTTACCTTCCACAAAACATCAGGACACAACTCAGTTAAGTTCTTTGTCACTTTATAACAAGGGTTACCTTTCCTCCAGTTTTGATAACGTGTTTCTCACTTCCATCTGAGACCTCATCAGAATAGCATTTTACTGTTCATATTTCTACTAACATTCTGTTTACCACTTAGGTAATGTCTGAGAAGATTAACACTTTCTCTATAGTTCTCCTCTTCTTCTGAGCTCTCACCAGAATCACCCTTTATGGTTTATTCCTTGCAATAGAGGCTTTTTCTAGCATGAACCTCCAAAGCTTCTATCCATTACCCAGTTCCAAAGTGAATTCCACAGTTTTAGGTATTTGTTGCAGCAGCACCCCACTGTCAGTACCAATTTCTGTCTTAGTCCATTCAGACTACTATAACAAAATATTAATACCTTAGACTGGGTAATTTAGAAATAATAAAAACTTATTGTTCACAGCTCTGGAGGCTGAGAAGTCCAAGATCAAGAAGCTGGCAGATTTGGTGTCTGGTTGGGGGCCTGTTATTCACAGACAGTGCCTTTTAGCTGCATCCTCCCATGGTGCAAGAGGCAAATAGGCTCTCTCAAGCCTCTTTTATAAGAGGACTAATCCCATTCATGAGGGCTCTACCCTGATTACCTAATCACCTCCCAAAGTCCCAACCTCTTAATTCTGTCACATTGGATATTAAGTTTCAACATACAAATTTTGGGGGAACACAAAGCTTCAGACCATAGCACTTCCCAACAACAAAAGAATATACATTCTTTTCAAATTTGATGTAATATTCTGCAGGATAGACCACTGTTAGACCATCACACAAGGCTCAATAAATTTAGAAGGATTAAAGTGATTCAAAAGTATGCTCTCCAGCCATAATGGAATGAAATTAAAAATGAATAACAGACGGAAATTTGGGAAATTCAAAAATATGTAGAAATTAAACAACACACTTCTAAATAATCATTAGGTCAAAGAAGAAATTATGAAGAAAATTAGAAAATACTTTTAAGTGAATTGAAAAAACAAAAATACAACATACTAATAGTTCTGGTATACTGATAAAGCAGTGTTTAGAAAAAATTTATAGCTGTAAACATCAATATTAAAAAATAAAAAAGACCTCAAGTCAGTAACCTACCTTTCTGCTGTATTAAATTAGAAAAAGCTAACTAAACCCAAGGCAAGCAGAAGAAAGGAAATGATAAAGGTTAGACCACAAATAAATGAAACAGAGAATAGAAAAACAGTACAGAACAGAAACAAAGCCAAAATTTGGTTCGTTAAAAACTGAACAAAACTGACAAACCTCTAGCTAGAATGACAGAGAGAGAGAGAGAGAGAGAGAGAGAGAGAGAGAGAGAGAGAGAGAGAGAGAGAGAGAGAAGACCCAAATTACTAAAACCAGGAAAGGAGGGAATATTACACCATCCTTAGACAAATAAAAAAGAATTAAAAGGAGAACTATGAAACGCTAAAAAAAGAAATTGTAGAAGATGTAAACAGATGGAAAAATCTACCTTATTCATGGATTGGTAGAATCAATATCATCAAAATGTCAATATTATCTAAAGTGATCTACACAATTAATGCAATCCCCATCAAAGTACCACCATCATTCCTTACAGATCTAGAAAAAAATAATTCTGCACTTTGTATGAAACCAGAGAAAACCTCGTATAGCCAAAGCAATCTTAAGTAAAAAGAACAAACTGGGAGGCATCAATCTTCCTGACTTCGACCTGTACTAGAAAGCAATAATAGTTAAATTAGCCTGGAACTGGCACAAGAACAGAAGCATCGATATTTGGAATAGGACTGAGATTCCAGAGGTGAAACCATCTGCATATGGTAATCTAATCTTTGATAAAGCAGACAAAAATATACTATGGGGAAAAGAATCTCTCTCCAATAAATGGTGCTGGAAAACTGGATGCAGAAGAAAGTAGCAGGATCACTACCTCTCACCTCTCACAAAAATCCACTCAAGATGGATAACAGACTTAAACCTAAGGCATGAAACATTAAGAATCCTAGAAGAAGATGTTGGGAAAACCCTTTCAGACATTGGCCTAGGCAAATAATTCTTGAAGAAGACCCCCAAAGCAATCACTGCAACAACAAAAATAAACAAATGGAATCTGATAAAATTAAAAAGCTTCTACACAGCCAAGTAAACTATCATTAGAGCAAATAGACAAGCTACAGAATGCGAGAAAATATTTGTTCTCTACACTTCCGATAAAGGTCTAATAACAAGAATCTATCTAGAACTCAAAAGAATTAACAAGAAAAAATCAAACAACCCCATCAAGAAATGGGCAATGGAAATGAACAGAAACTTTTCCAAAGAAGACAGACTAATGGCCTGCAAACATATAAAAAAATGCTTAACATCTCTAATCATTAGAGAAATGCAAATCAAAACCACAATGAGATACCACCTAACCCCACTGAGAATGGCCTCTATCAAGAAATCTCAAAACAACAAATGCTGACGAGGATGTGGAGAGATAGGAACACTCTTACACTGCTGGTGTGACTGCAAATTAGTCCAACCTTTGTGGAAAAGAATTTGGAGATACCTCAAAGAGCTAAAAATAGAAATACCATTTGATCCAACAATAGCACTATTAGGCATCTACCCAAAAGAGCATAAGACATTCTATTATAAGGACATCTGTACCTGAATGTTTATGGCAGCACAATTCGCTATTGCAAGGACATGGAAACAACCCACGTGTCCGTCAATTCATGAGTGGATAATTAAAATTTGGTATATGCTCACAATAGAATATTACTCAATTCTAAGAAATGAGAGCGAGCTAGCACTGTTTATACTATCCTGGATTAAGTTTAAGCCCATTATCCAAAGTGAGGTGACACAAGATCAGAAAAATGGGCTCCACTTGTATTCCCCATCAAATTGGTACTAACTGTTTAAAACTATGGTGCTCAAATGGTGGTAGTGTTCACCAGGGATTCAGGGATTAGGGGGGGTAGACCCACATCTTAGGGATGCAGTGAGCATTGTGGAGGGGAAGGGCATACCTCTAACCCTTCCTAGGGAGAGGCAAAGATATAAAATGAAACCAAAATATCAAAAAAAATAACATTTATCGGGTGTCGGGCAGGTGGGAGGGGGGAGGAGGGGATGGGTGTATACATACGTAATGAGTGTGGTGTGCACCACCTGGAGGATGGACATGCTTGAAGCTCTGACTTGAGGGGGGAGGGGAGGCAAGGGCAATATATGTAACCTCAACAACATTTGTACCCCGATAATATGATGAAATACAAAAAGTGAATACTATGAACAATTGCATATAAGCAAATTAGATAGTATATTAATAGATAGTATAGATGAAATGGACAAATTCCTAGAAGGACACAAAATCACTGATACTGACTGAGGAAGAAATGTAAAATATTAATATTCTTATAAAAAGGGTAAATATTGAATTGATAATTTAAAAACTTCTCACAAAAAAAGCCAGCTGGTTTCACTACCGAATTCTACCAAACATTTAAAGAAGAATTCATACAAATTGTACATACACTCTTCCAAAAAATAGAAGAGGAGGGAACATTTTCTAACTCATTTTAAAAGGCCAGTATTACTCTGATAACAAAACAGTACAAAGACATCATAAGAACAGAAAACTGCAGACCAGTATCCTTTATAATCATGGGTGTAAACATCCTAAACAAATTACTAGCAAGCTGAAACCAGCAATATCTGAAAAATTTTTTTCTTTTTCTTTTTCTTTTTTTTTTTTTTTACCACAGAATGTCTCTCTGTGATCCCGGCTAGAGTGCAGCAGCATCAGCCTAGCTCACAGCAACCTCAAACTCCTGGGCTCAAGCAATCCTACGGCCTCAGCCTCCTGAGTAGCTGGGACTATAGGCATGTGCCACCATGCCTGGCTAATTTTTCTATTGTTAGTAGAGACAGGGTCTCACTCTTGCTCAGGCTGTCTCGAACTCCTAACCTCAAGTGATCCTCCTGCCTTGCCCTCCCAAAGTGCTAGGATTATGGGCATGAGCCACCATAGCTAGCACAACATATAAAAAATTTTATACCCCACAGCCAAGTGGAACTTATTATAGGAATTCAAGATTGGTGCTGGGATAACTAAATATCAACATAAGAATAAATTTGGACCTCTTCCTCATACTATATATAAACATTAACTCAAAATGCATCATAGACCTAAATATAAGACCTGACACTAAAAAACTCTTAGACCTTGAATTTGGCAATGAATTCTTAGATATGGCATTAAAATCATAGTAAGCAAAAGCAAAAATAGGTAAATTTGACTTCATAAAAGTTAAAAACTTTTGTGTTTTAAAGGACATTATCAACACAGTAAAAAGATAACCTACAGATACATAAATCTGATAAATAACTTGTATCTACAATTTAAAAACTCATAGAACTCAACAATAAAAAGACAAATAACACAATTTTAAATAATTGACAAAGTATTTGAATAGACATTTCTCCAGAGAACATAAACAAATGGCTGATGAGCACATGAAAAAATGCTCAATATCATTAGTCATTAGGGAAATGCAAATTAAAACCATAAGATACCACTTTACACGCATCATGATGGCTGCAATAAAAAAAAAAAAAACAACAGACCATAGAAGTGTTAGCAAGGCTGTACAAAAACTAGAAACCTTATTCATTGGGGTGGGATTGTAAAATGGTGCAGCCAATTTGGAAAACATTTTTTAGTTCCTCAAAATGTTAAACATGGAGTTACCATATTAGTCAGTAATTCCACCCCTAAGTATATACCCAAGAGAAATGAAAACATATTTCCACACAAAAACTTGTACATGAATGTTCATAGCATCATTATTCATAACATCCAATGTGGTATATCCATTCCATGGAACATTATTCAGCTATAAAAATGAATAAGATATTGATACATGGAATGACATGGGTGAATGCTGAAAAAATTATGCTAAGTGAAAGAAGTCATCCCTAAAAGAAAGAAGTCATCACATATTATATGATTCCATTTATATGAAATCTCCAAAATAGGAAAATCTGTAGAGACAAAAAGTAGATTAGTCATTGCCAAAGGCTGGGAAGGAGGGCACAATAGTGAGTGACTGCTAATGGATACAGGGTTTCCTTTTCAGGTGATGAGAAAGCTATCAAAATAAATAGTGGTGATGGTTGAATATGTCTATAAATATGCTAAAACCAAGTGAAACACTTAACTTGTATACTTTAAAGGGTGAATTTTATGTTATACAAATTATATCTCAATAAAGATGCCATTATAAAAACTCTGTCCATATTCCCAGATTCCTTATTCTTGTGAATGCCAGAATGACTCATCCATTTACGTAAACCAGTAATCTTCCTTGACAAATTCTGTCCCTACTCCTTTTTTAATTCTATCACTTATTCCTACCAATTTCTCCTCCTACATATGGTTGTTAAGGCCTCTGATTTTCTTGTAACACCATCCAAACCCAATCCTCCATTATCTCTTGCCTGAAATATTTAATAACCTATTAACTACTCATCCTGCATCCACTTTTACCTGTTCTCCTATTCATTCTTCACCCAACAACCAGAGTAATTCTTTCAAAATGAAAAAAATTTAACAAACATTTTTATGAAAGCAGGACTTACATAAATAAAAGTGCAATGTATCTAGCTCTGTGAATTACCACAAAGTGAACACACCCATGGAAACACCAACCAAATCAGGAAATAAAGCATTAACAGCATCCCAGAATCTCCCCACTTTATGTTCTTGTTCATTCATCATGACCTCTTCCCTTCAGTATCCCTAACATCTACCCTAACATCTACCCTAACAGATCCCCTAACATCTACCACTAGATATAGGTTTTGCCTATTTTTGAAGTATGTACAATGGAATCATATAAAAAGTATGCTTTTGTATCTGGATTTTCTTTTATTTTATTTTATGCTTGAGAGATTCATCCAGTTATTGCGTGTAGCAGTAGATAGTAGTCATTGCTATACAGTATTTCATTTTTGAATCTAATATAATTAACTTACCCATTCTACAGTTGAAAGACTGCTATGGATGTAATAGCCCAGTTCTGGTTTATTAAAATGAGGTTGATATGAACATACTTGTACAAGTATTTTGGGACTTGTTATGTATGCATCTCTGTTGAGTATATACATTGGAGTGGAATTGCTTACTCATAGGGTACATGCATGCTCAGCTTTGGTAGATACTTCTAAGCAGTTTTCCAATGTGGTTGTACAAATTTATACTCCTACCAGCAGAGTATGAGAGTTCCAGTTGCTCCAAATTCTCACTAATACTTGGTACTGTCAGTCTTTTAAAATTTGGCCATTCTGATCAGTATATATGGTATCTTATTGTCATCTTAATTAGAATTTTCCCAATGAAAAATAAGATTAATGCCATTTCATATACTTAATGGCCATTTGATTATCCTCTTTTGTGAGATTCTTATTCAAATTTTTTCCCATTTTTCTATTGGGGTACCTGTATTTGCCTTATAAAATTCTAGATCTGAGTCTCTGTGGCTTGCCAATTCACTCTCTTATTGGTGTCTTTTGATGAACATAATTTTTTTAAATAGTCCAATTTACCAATCACTATGGTCCAATTTATCAATCTTCTCCTTTATGGTTGATGCTTTTTGTGTCCTATTTAAAAGTCTTTACCAAGGTAATAAAGCTCTTCCCTATATCATCTTCTAGAAGCTTTATTGTTTTATCTTTCACACTGAGGTCCACAATGTATCTCGAATTAATTTTTGTTTATGGTATAAAGGAGAGGTTAAGATTTATTTTTCTTTTTTTATGGTTGTCCAATTGATCCAACACCATTTATTAACAAGAATATCCTTGCCCTATCAAAATGAAAATTTAATTGTGCTAGAATGGAGAGAAGGCTAAAACTCTCAGATTTGGATTTAAAATCATTTCTGATGGCAGACTTCAACCTGAAACTAAAGAGTCATAGCTAATGTGCAGCAGAAAGCCCTTGTTACCTATGGCTGGTAATGAGTCCTCCTGTCTGGAAGGAGAACAGAAAAACAATCTTGAAATGGTAATAATAATTACCCAGCTCAAATCCATGAACTACTTCAATAGTTATAAATGAGCTGCTAGTGATGATTATATAGCAAGATCTCCCCCAAACTGAAGAAAATTGTGCCTACTTCTAGACAACTGAGTATCTGATGTGCAGCTGATCCTCTGAGGAGAAAGATGGTGGAAACCTACTCCAGTTGACATTAACTGTTCTGTTGACTTCCCCCAGTCTACTCTTTTACCACTCCCTTCTTTGCTATTCATGCCTGGTGTAGTTCCCAGCAGTCATCATGCTGATTCATGCCTCTGCTGTTTTCATGTGATGTCCCCCCTGCCTCGACCAACCTTTCCACTTTTATTTTCTCTCTGGAGGTGAAATTCAGAAAGCTTTAAAATCTACTAGTCACCAGGAAGCTTTTCTATGACTCAGGTGGGCTAAATGCTCCATACATAGCCCTATAACCACACATACCACATGATATCAGAGAGTCTGTTCGTGTGCCCATTTCTCTCATGTTGGTGTCACGTCTCATTTATTTTTGATATCCCAGTATCAGGCACAGTGCTTGGCACATGGTGGTGGTTCAATCCATTCATTTGAATGCACCCGAGCAGCAGTAGAACAAGGCAAGGACTAACTTGCTCAGAAGTTCTTCCAATACCACTGAGGCTTCCAGCCTTGGCTGGGGTCAGCCCAGAAAACCACTCACTCTATAGTCATAGAGGAGACATAAAGCTCAAAAGTTTGCAACTTGTATACAGGCCCTCAGCTTATAGAATCCAAACTTCCTTTCTCATGCACTTATTTCTACAATTGAATAAATAAGTTAAAAAAGGCAACTGAATGTCCTCCATTTCATGTTTTCTTAAGCAAGCAGCAGACTGTATGACACATCCTTCAAATAACTGTGGTGTTCTGAGGAAGTGTTTTTAAAAACACAGCCCAGCCAACAAGTGCACTCAGGGATCTTGCTGTTTGTTTTGAACATTAAAAAAGTTAAAATTGCAGTGTCAGTGAGTATAGACTCATCCCACACTAGCTCATTGGCCCTTTTAAAATAGCCTGAATTGGAAAAATCTTTTATACTATAGCTCATTAAAACTTTGAAAAATCCAACATAATTTTTAAAACATTTAACTGAATTAATCCCAATTAATTCAGTTGGTGCTTAAATTTTTTAAAAATCTCAGTAGATAATAAAGAAAAAATAACATAATGATAGCTTAGTTCAATTATTATTCTTACTATGGATGGTAACTTATATAAAATAATTACCTAATATGGCAGCCAGGATCCAGAAAGGGGCAAAAAATTTTGGCTGGTTTTTCCCCACTTGCACGCCAATCATGTACATTCCATGCCCCTCTCTGCTTTGCTGTGTGTCCCAGGGGATACTATGGACTGCATTACCCAAGCCTCCTTTCTAGCTGCCTTCTGGTTGGGCTATCCTTATAGATGGATTCATGTGAGATCAAAGAATAATAGAAGAAGGTATTTCTTCCCTTGATTTCTCTATACATTAGTGCCAGAGTTTTGGCATGGCTGTGTTCCCATGTGGTTACAGCTCCTGCTGGGAAGCTTTCTTCTCTTTCCCATTCCATGGCTCCAGGCTTTTTCCCATTGTCCCCACAGGTTAGGAGTGATAACGGGTTTCCACTCACACTAGTTTCTGAGTGTTTCAATATTCTTTGTTGGTTTTCTTAACCAAGCCCACACCTCTATAATTAATCCCTTAATTAATGTCTTTTAGGATCAAGGCAAGATGGTGTACAACAAAAACTGGCAGCCAGAGTATCTCTGTAAGAAAGATAGACTTTAGATGAAAGTGAAAAAAAACAAACAGGCAGACAAACACAGATTGGATGAGGGTTGGAAGGAAGTGTGACTGAAACTACAGGAGACTCTATGGGAAGAACTTGCGGAGCAAAACTGGAAGGAGAAAGGCATTGGGAGGGTCTAAACCCTGAGAAGCTTGCAGACCAGTGACAAGGGTAGGTACAGTGGTTAAATTTCCACTCCCTTGCATCTCAGACTGATGGGCTCCTGAGTTGATGGAGAGACCTGCCAAGACCAGCTTAGAGATGGCTGCTGCCAGTGAGTGGTGAGCCTCTTGTGAACAGGGCATCAGGCTCCCAGCTCCCTTGGGGCACCTCCTGTCCCACAGACCCAAGCCAATTGGCAGGTGGCATATTGCTTCGTTCTCCCCTCCCCCTTACCTACCTATGGCTGCTGAGACAGACAATTTAGCCACTACCTGGAGAAATATGCAGAGAATGAGACCTTTTTGTTTGGGGCCCTGCAGTGGACTGAGGGGAACTCAGACTCTGAGCTCCCTACCTACCAGCCTTTCCAGGTGCTGCTTACCTAGTGACTCCAGCAGAGTGATGCAAATCCTGAGGTGGAGCAACATTGATCCAGTTTGGTTACCCTGTGGGTGACTTGAGACCAGCACTTTTCTCCCTGGTAGAATCAGGGATTGATCTCTGGGGCCCAGGGGACAGGCCATCCTGTACACCCAGGTCTCAATCACTTTGCCCAGGAGCACAGAAGGGATACTAGTCTACTGAGCTGTGTGTGCCTTCATGGGCAGATCATAGTGGGTCCTAGCTGCATCTTGCTCAAAGGGCAACCCTCCTCCCATGGGAGGGCCACATTCTCAGCTCAGGCTGGGATCCTGGGCAGGGAAGCTCCTGGCTTGCATCACAGTCAGGGGAGATCCACTGAACTGAGGTTCTGCCTGCCAGTAGAGGCCCAGAATAATCCACAGAATAGGGGAGTGTGGAAAGGAGTGAGGCTTGCTCTCAACTGCAGGTCTTAGACAGCTCCACCTTACACACAGACTTTTTGCCTAAGTGGGGCCATTTCAGCCCCTCCCTGGCACCTTTGCCCAGAAGCAGAGAACAGATCTTTTACCCTTGCTAACAGCATTTGTGGAGCTTGATGGCAGGCTCATCCATCCCAGTCCCACCCAGCCTCACTCCCCTACCTCCCCCTGCTGAGGTGGAGA
The DNA here is from genome assembly GCA_008750895.1 of Mirza zaza. Classification (NCBI taxonomy): domain Eukaryota; kingdom Metazoa; phylum Chordata; class Mammalia; order Primates; family Cheirogaleidae; genus Mirza; species Mirza zaza. The sequence continues at coordinate 42,577 of VSMD01028782.1, forward strand.
ATAAGGACACAACTGGAAGTCCCAGGGCCCCACCCCAACCGGAGGCACTAGAGTGCCTCTCCAGCAGAACTAGAGCTGATTATAGAAACAAAAAACACTTCAGCTTGCTCCTCCAGGTAAGCACCACCTACTGACAGGGAGGTCAATTTGCATGCCCTTTTACTGCATTTACTGACTCATCATACATGGTGTTGTTGAATCTCACCCACAAACACCACCTACTGGCTGAGAGACTAAACTGGGCATGTCATTATCTAAACAAAAATCTAAAGGTAAGAAGCAACAGCTGCTCCAGATGGGAAGGAATCAACAAAAGAACTCTGGAAGTATGAAGAATCAAACTGAAAGCACCCCTCCCAAGGGGGACACCAGTTCTCTAGCAATGGATACCAACCAAATTCAGAATACTATAATGATAGAAGAATAATTTCAAACATGGATTGTAAGAAAACTTAATGATATGCAAGAGAAAAGGGATACCCAACACAAGGAAACCACACACACACACACACAAAAATCCAGGACTTGGAAGAAAAATTCATTAAATAATTTGAAATATTAAAGAAAAATCAAATAGAAATTCTGGAAATGAAAGACTTTATTCAAGGAATTACAAAACAAAGTGGAAAACCCCAAGAATAGGGAAGATCAAACAGAAGAAAGAATCTCAGGGATTGAAGGTAACACTTTTCAATTAAATAAGTCAGTTGCAGACATAGAGCAGAGAAATAAGAGAAAAGAGCAAAGCCTACAAGAAATGTCGGATTATGTGCAGACACCTAACATGAGAATTTTAGGCACCCTGAGGGTTAAGAATAAAATACACAAAGGTTGGATAAACTATTTGAGGATATAATGGAGGATAATTTCCCTGGCCTTGCTAGAAATCTAGATATCCAGGTACAAGAAGCTCAAAGGACTCCTAGGAGATTCACTGCAAACAGGAAGACACGACAACATATAGTAATCAGACTGGCCTAAATGATCATGAAAGAAGCCCTTGAATGAGCTGTAAGGTGAAAGAAGCAGGTAACCTACAAAGGAAATCCCATCAGACTAACTGCAAACTTCTAACCTGAGACCTTACAAGCCAGAAGAGACCGAGGCCCCATTTACACTCTTCTCAAACAGAATGATGCCCAGCCTAGAATCTTGTACCCTGTAAAACTAAATTTCTTATATGAAGGAGAAATAAATACCTTCTCAAATAAGCAAAGACTGGGGGAATATATCAAGACCTGCCCCCCGGAAAGTACTCAGAACAGTGCTACGTACAGATTCAGTACAAAAAATATTCACTATTGCAAAATCATCCAAAAGCTAAGGGTCAAAGGCCAGATACCACAATGGCTCAAGAGAGAAAACAAAGCAAAAAGTTCAACTTAACAGGATAAACAGAAATCCACCCCACTTATCAATTCTCTCAATAAATGTGAATGGCTTGAATTGCCCACTAAAGAGACATAGCCTGGCTGAATGGATAAATATACACAAGCCAAGTATCTGCTGTCTTCAGGAAACACATCTAATCCACAAGGATGCATTCAGACTCAAGATGAAGGGATAGAAAACAATATTTCATGGAAATGGAAGCCAAAAGAAAGCTGGCATAGCAGTCTGATTTCAGATAACTTAGTCTTCAAATCAACAAAAGTAATGAAAGACAAAGACGGTCACTATATTAATAGTGAAGGGTACAATTAAACAAGAAGACATAACAATTCTAAACATTTATTCACCTAAATCAGGTGCACCCAGATTCATAAAGTAAATCCTACTTGATCTAAACAAAATGATAAACAGCAATACCAGAACAGCCGGGGACTTCAACACCGCTCTGACAGAACAGGACAGATCCTCCAAACATAAAGAAACAATGGACTTAAACTGAACTCTAGAACAAATGGGCCTGACTAACATTTACTGAACATTTTAACTCCAAACCACTGAATATACATTTTTCTCATCAGTTTATGGGACATTCTCTAAGATTGACCATATCCTAGGCCACAAAGCATATCTCAACAAATAAAAAAAAACACAGAAATTATACCATGCATCTTCTCAGATCACAGTGGAATAACATTAGAAATAAACTCCAATAGAAATCTCCTTACTACATAAAGTAATGGAAACTAAACAATCTTCTCCTGAACGATTATTGAGTTAAGGAGAAATTAAAATTGAAATCAAAAGATTCTTTTAACTAAATGATAAAGGAGATACAAGTTATGAAAATCAGTGGGGCACAGCTAAAACAGTCCAGTGAGGAAAATTTATCTCCATAAATGCCTACATCCAAAAGACAGAAAGATCACAAGTAAACAGTCGAATCAATAATCTCAAGAACTGAAAAAGGATGAGCAAACCAACCCCAAACCCAGCAGTAGAAAACAATTAAATGATCAGAACAGAACCAAGTGAAACTGATAACAAAAAACTGTACAGAAGATTAATAAAATAAAAAGTTGGTACTTTGAAAAACTAAACAAAATTGACATGCCTTTTCCTAGATTAAAGAGAAGCAGAAAAGAAAGGACTCTAATAAGCTCCATCAGAAATGCAAAAGGAGAAATTACAACTGATGCCATGGAAATACAAAATATCATCTATGAATACTATAAAAACCTATATGCACATGAACTTGAAAATGTGGAGGAAATGGACAAATTCTTAGAAACACATAGCCTCGCTAGGCTCAATCAGGAAAAAATAGAATTCCTGAACAGATCAGTACCATGGACTGAAATTGAAGCAGCAATAACACACTTTCCTAAAAAGATAAGTCCTGGACAAGATGGTTTCACACCTGAATTTTACCGGACCTACAAAAAAGAACTGGTGCCTATCCTGCAGAAATTATTCCACAACATCGAGAAAAAATCCTCCCCAACACATTTTAGGAAGCCAACATCACCCTGATATCAAAACCAGGAAAAGATGCAACAGAAAAAGAAAACTATAGACCAATATCCCTTATGAATATAGACGCAAAAAATTCTCAACGAAATCCTAGCAAACTGAATTCAGGTGCTCATCAAAAATAATCAATCACTACTAAGTGGGCTTCATCCCAGAGATGCGGGGATGGTTCAACATATGTAAATCTTTAAATGTAATTCACCAGATAAATAGAAGCAAAAACAAAGACCATATGTTCCTCTCAATAGATGCAGAAAAAGCATGTGACAAAATTGAGCACCATTTTATGATAAGAATGCTTAAGACAATAGGCCTAGACAGGACTTACCTAAAAATGATACAAGCTATGTATGACAAACCCACAGCAAACATCATACTGAACAGGGAAAAATTGAAAGCATTCATTCTTAGAACTGGTACCAAACAAGGTTGCCCTCTATGACCATTTCTATTCAACATAGTGCTCGAAGTCCTAGCCACAGCAATCAGACAAGAGAAGAAAATCAAGGGAATCCAAATGGGAGAAGAAGAAGTATCACTCTTTGGTGATGATATGATCTTATTTCTAGAAAATCCCAAAGATTCTGCCAAAATACAACTGGAATTGATAAACAAATTCAGCAAAATCTCAGGTTACAAAATCAATGTACAGAAATCAGTAGCATTCCTATACAACAACAACAGTCAAACTGAGAAGCAAATCAAAGACTCAATACCCCTCACAATAGCAACAGAGAAAATTAAATACCTAGGCATATATTTAACTAATGACCTAAAAGACCTCTACAGTGAGAACAACAAAGCACTGAGGAAGGAAATAGCAGGGGATGTAAATAGGTGGAAAACCATACCATGCTCATGGGTTGACAGAATCTCATTGTTAAAATGTCTATACTACCCAAAGTGATCTACAGATTCAATGCAATCCCTATTAAAATACCAACACCATTTTTTGCATATCTAGAAAAAATTATTCTATGCTTTGTGTGAAACCAGAGGAGATATTGTATAGTCATTGCAACCTTAAGCAAAAATAACAAAAAACAAACAAACAAACAAATTGGGAGGCTTCAATTTACCAGACTTCAAGCTCTACTACAAGGCTATAGTAAGTAAACTAAGGCTATAGTATCTAAAACAGCATGTGACTGGCACGAGAACAGAGACATAGACCAATAGAATAGAACTAGGAACCCAGATATAAAATCATCCTCATATAACCATCTAATCATTGACAAAGCAGACAAAAACATACACCAGGGAAATGAATCATTCAATAAAAGTTGCTGGGAAAATGGATAGCCACATGTAGAAGACTGAAACAGGATCTGCAACATTCACCTCTCACAAAAATCAACTCATGGTGGATGACAACCTTAAACATAAGCCATGAAACTATAAGAATTCTAGAAGGAAATGTTGGAAGAACTCTTATAGATATTGGCCTAGGCAAAGAATTTGTGAAGAATACCCCAAAGGCAATCACAGCAACAACAAAAATAAATCAATAGGACCTCATCAAATTAAATAGCTTCTGTACAGCCAAGGAAACTATCATGAGAGCAAACAGACAATCTATAGAATGGGAGAAAATATTCACATGCTACACATCTGATAAAAGGCTGATAACCAGAGTCTATATAGAACTAAGGAAAATCAGCAAGAAAAAATGAAACAACCCTATCAAAAAGTGGTCAAAGGACATGAACAGAAACTTTTCAAAAGAAGATAGACTAATGGCTAGCAAACATATGAAAAAAATGGTCAACATCTCTAATCATCAGGGAAATGCAAATCAAAACCACAATGAGATATCACTTAACTCCAGTGAGATTGGCCTTTATCAAAAAGTCCCCAAACAGTAAATGTTAGCATGAATGTGGAGAGATAGGGACACTCATACACTATTGGTGGGACTGCAAACTAATATAACTTCTGTGGAAAATAATATGGTGATGCCTCAAAGAGCTACAAGTAGAACTACCATTTGATTCAGCAATCCCATTGCTGGGCATCTACCCAAAGGAAAAAAAGACATTCTATAAAAAAGAGATCTGTACTCAAATGTTTATAGCAGCACAATTCACAATTGCAAAGATGTGGAAACCACCCAAGTGCCCATCAATACATGAGTAGATTAATAAAATGTGATGTATGCATATCATGGAGTTCTACTCAGCCAGAAAAAATAATGGTGATCTAACACCTCTTGTATTATCCTGGATAGTGCTGGAGCCAATTCTACTAAGTGAAGTATCACAATAATGGAAAAACAAGCACCACATATACTCACCTTCAAATTTGCAATAACTGATCAACTCTTATCCGCACATATAGTAGTAACATTCATTGGGTCTTGGGCAGGTGGGAGGGGAGAGAGGGGATAGGTATATTCACACATAATGGGTGAGGTGCACACTGTTCTGAGGATGGAGTCACTTGAAGCTCTGACTTTGGGCAAAGGCAATATATGCAACCTAAACATTTGTACTCCTGTAATATGGTGAAATAGCAATATAAAATAAATTAATGTACTTCATTTGATTCACCTTATTGAATACTTTTACCTGCCAGTATCCCAACTTACACAAGCTAAATTTAATGTATTTGTAGAGTCTGCTTCATATCACAATTGAAGTAAAGTCTTCTTGTCCCCCATGACATGCATTGAATTAAAGGAGAAAATAGCAAAACCATTCTTTGTGACTCAATAGTGATTTACAATTCACCAAGAATGAGCTTAAGAATAAGAAATACCATTTTGAAGGCATTTTTAAGACCCCACTCCACTACAAAATATCCATGAATATGAAAAAGAAAAAGTGTCAAAGTTTTAAGTCAAGGCATCATTCACAATAAAAAAAAATCATATTAACAAGGCAAAAGGCAAATAATTAGTCTTTACATAAAGCATGGGGATTCATCACTATGACTTGATTGGACTGCAATAACTGTCTCTTCCTACTCCATTATCGATGCATCAATATTGAAATCACTGTTCCTTTGAAGACCTAGCAATCAGTTACAAAACTAATCATTATAATTAGTCCTATCCCTCTAGGGTCTGAGTTCAGGGGATGTAAACATGGATCAGGAGGTGGACTCAGGAGAGGTAATCACAGTAGAGCTGAAACAAGACCAGAAACTAACGATATAAAAGCATTCAGATTACTGGTAGATTCCAAGTGAATCTAAAACTAGATAGAAATGTACCAGAAAGAATGGTCAGAGTTTGAAATAGGTTCAGACTGAAGAAAGGGTCTGAGTACTGGGCATCACTACTGAGGCAAGAGATTCAGAAGGCAACTTTAAGAAGGCACTGAATATCAAAACCTTGCCTCATTTCATTATGTTTTATATGTTTCCATTATAAGGATAAAAGTAAACCCCTATATGGCTGATCTAAAAACTGTGGCTGTGGTAGGATAAAAAATTTTAAGAGAAAGGCAGTTCCTGGTGAGAAGACTGGAAGAGATCATTTGTATACTAAAAGAATATTATAGATTGGCTCACTTAATAAACAAGTTGTGTTTTCAGATTTTTGAGTTTAATTTTCAGCCCAGTGCTACATTGGATCAGGGTATTAGAGGTTCTGGGGTAGGTACAAACTGAACTTGTTTCCTAAGATCATACTGTCTTTTAAAAGATATTAACATTAATATATGAAAACTCCCTTAGAATCACAAAAAAGTTGTTTTTTTTTTATTTAAGCATATTATGGGGGTACAAATTTAAGTTTTCGAATCTCATGAAAATCAGCAAGAAAAAAGTTTTTTAAAAAAACGCTGTGCTTTACACATCTGCTTCCAGCCAAAATAAAGTAAAAGTGCCAGATTAATTCCCACCTGAAATAACCAAATAGCAGACAAAATATATGACTCAATTGTTTTCAAGGCATTGGACAGTGTATTGTAATGGACAGTATATTGCAATGAAAGACAGTGCATTAGTCAGGGTTCTCCAGAAGAATATATATATAGTAAGGAGCAAAGGCTCTTGCCCCCGTAAGTTTTGCAGAAAAATCAGCAACAGGAGGCAGACCCGGCAGATTGATTAATAGGAGGAAAAAGATACAAATTTATTTTATTTAATATGTATACATGAGAGCCCTCAGAATGAAGATTTGACTCCTCAATGAAGTACAAAAGTTTTTAAAGTAGAAAAAAGTTTGGGGGAGAGAGAGAGAAAGAGGTTTGATTAACTAGCAAAGGTGGTCTTGTTATGTAAATGAAATCTTACAGGTAGCATAAAAAAATGAAGTTTTTCCTGAAGATTCTTTCTTGGTTAAAGAAATGAAATTTTTCTGAAGGCTTAGAATGCTTTAAGTTAAGATAAAGAAGTCTGCTAATCATAGACAAGCCACAGGACATATGGACATGTACTGAGACTCAAGTGATCTTTTAAGTAAATTGATGACTTACAGGTGTGGTTTAACTTTTGTCTTACATGGCCTTAGGCTTGGTAATGATTTTGTATCATATTGTTACAAAGAATAACTCCAAAAGAAATGGGCATCACTAGGTGTGTCTAACCTCCCTTTTCCTCATGGCTGGCAACTCAGCTGTAACGATCTTTAGGGGGGTCTCCTTGGCAAAGAAGGGGAAGTCAGTCAGCTTGGGGAAGCTTAAGAATTTTATTTTAGTTCCCGTGCCTTAGGGGAGTACAGGCCACAGGGACAGGGAACCGAAGCAGAGCTTCGCAGACTACCTGAGTTAAGGAGACAGAACTGAGATTCTAGGGCGATCAAAGCAGCCATAGTTCACAGGAAAGAATACCAGAGAAGAGAATGCTCCACACAAAGAGAAACCTGGAGATTTGTAGAAGGACTTTCTTTCAAGTATTCAGTTAAGTAGGGATCACTGTATACATGTAAGGAAACCACCTAAGGCTGAAAAAAGAACCATTTAAAAGGATTACAAGTCTCACCACAAATAAATGATAAGTATGTGAGATAATGCATATATTAATTAGCTTGATTTAGCCATTTCACAATATATACATATTTCAAAACACTATGTTGTACACCATATATATGTATACACACACAACTTTTATTTGTCAATTTAAAAACAATAATTTAAAAAGGATTATAGGGAATAATACTTGGTTCTCACACAGGGCTGTGAATTTTGCCTGCTTATACTAGCCAGATTGGAAAACCTCATGATTCACATGGCTTTGGGAAGGGTACGCAGAAGTCTCTTGCCTCAGTAGTGGGGAATAGTTAGCCTTAGACTGAATACAACTCTAGTCTTGCCTAAAAAGTCTTAAGAGTAAGATTTGAAAGGATAAAACTATTTTCAACTCATTTAACTTGATCCTAGAAAAAATATAAATAATATTTGGAGGAATAAAACATATCAAACTCCCAATAAGGTAAAATTCAAAATGTCTGATATATGATCAAAAGTTAGCAGTATAAAAAATCATTGTTAGAGATCCTGGAAGATGGCGGATGAGAAACACCGCCAGACAGAGTGTCTCTGAAGAAAAGACAGATTCTAGCAGAAATTAGAAGAAAGAAGCAAGAAGATGAGCCTACATCTGATGAGGGTCGGCAGGAGGAGTACCTGAGACCACGGGAGACTCCACGGGAGGAGGTCGCAGAGGAGAACTGGAGGCTGGGACCCCCGGAGCAGCCCGGAGACCAGCGGGAAGGGTAGGTGGATCTGCCGTTCCCCCTCCCCTGCATCCCGGACTGCTGGTGGGCTCCCCAGCAAGCGGAGGGACCTGCGGACACCAGCCCAGTGACAACCGCCGCCAGTGAGCGGTAAGCCAGTAGCAGACGAGGCGCCAGGCTCCCAACTCCCTCGGGACACCTCTGTGTGCACAGACCCGAGCCACGCGGCAGGCGCCATATTGCCTCCTCCTCCCCTCCCCCGACCCTACCCGCGGCTACCCAGAGAGACAGAGAGACAATATAGCCACCAGCCGGAGGCACCTCCAGGGAACGGGACCTTCCCTTTTGGGGCCCTATAACAGCTGACTAAGGGGAACTCAGACTGTGAGCTCTCTGCCC
>VSMD01028785.1:0-31555 GCA_008750895.1 Mirza zaza
AGCAGGTGGGATGGGCCCACCCACACCTGGGAGGGCAACCTGCTCTACTCAGTCTGACAATCTAAATTTCACCTCACCCAGAAATGCCTTTGTAGACACAACCAGAATAATCCTTAAGCAAATATCTGGGCACCCTGTGGCCCAGTCAAGTTGACACATGAAATGAGTGCTTTACAAGTCCCATTCTCTGCAGCTGAAGCCCAGGGTGGAACTGATCTCTGGGGCCACCCAGACCCCACACAGCACCACCTTGACCTCTAGCAAGTGGCTGATGAGGAGGGCAAATCTTTAGGGGGCATGAGGGAGAGAGGAGTGAAGAGAATGGGATGAAAAAGGAAGGCAAGAAGCCTGAGCTTCCCCCTCCCAGGCCCAAGCTCAGCGATGCACAGAGGCCCACCTCTTCCCGCTCTACCTGGCCTGGCACATCTACACCCAGTCTGCAGAGGGCACAGGTACCTCTGGCCTTCTGTCCCCACCCACATTTTAAGTGACATACTCTGAATGCGAATGCGTAGGGAGAAAAGAGCACAGAAGGTAGACCCTGTCCTCACAGGGGCCAAGGTGTGAGCTGCAGGTATGAGCTGGATTCTTTGGAATCCTTTAGAATTTCAGCTATTTGTGCCGGTTCCTTTCTTCCTCCTTCCCTGACCCTAGATATCTTCCCCCTCACTCACTTGAGTGGGCGTGGGATTTTTCCAGTTAGATTTTCTAAATATTATTCCAAGTAACAACAGAAACCTCCCATGATCTTGGTTTAATTGCTTTTGCTTTCACCCCATCTGCAAGAAACTTACCTTCCCTGAACACTTCAAACCAATGAGCCTCTTCACTGGTGAACCACAAGCCACATCTTGGACTCTGCAGAGTTGATATTACTCGAATAATTTTTACACATCGAAAACATAATTTATTCCCAATGGACACCAAGGATGAAGAAATTTCCCTGATAGTTCCACGAGCACTTTTGAGGACTACCCTTTACCACTGAGTGTGCTACATGCTGGGGATACACAGATAAATAGGACTTGGCCCCTGCCTCTGGGGAGACCCCAGTCTAGAGAGAAAACTCTTTTGTTTGAAGATTCATGTGGACTAATTTCTTGCTAATTACAATCCTACTTTATTCCTCAGATGGGGCACAACCATTCTGGGGTGATATTGATAATATAATATCATTGGCAATGCTTGCAATTATATTCAACAGTGATTAGAAAGTTCCAGGGGCTACTTAAGAATTGATGAACTAGGCCGGGCGCGGTGGCTCAAGCCTGTAATCCTAGCTCTCTGGGAGGCCGAGGTGGGCGGATCGTTTGAGCTCAGGAGTTCCAGACCAGCCTGAGCAAGAGCGAGACCCCACCTCTACTATAAACAGAAAGAAATTAATTGGCCAACTAATATATATAGAAAAAAAAAAAAATTAGCCGGGCATGGTGGCACATGCCTGTAGTCCCAGCTACTTGGGAGGCTGAGGCAGCAGGATCGCTTGAGCCCAGGAGTTTGAGGTTGCTGTGAGCGAGGCTGACGCCACGGCACTCACTCTAGCCTGGGCAATAAAGTGAGACTCTGTCTCAAAAAAAAAAAAAAAAAAAAAAAAAGAATTGATGAACTTAATCAATTATATCTTCAGCACTGTTTTAGTTTTAGCCAAGAGGCTTTCGGTAAGGCCAGTCCTGGATGGAGATGAGCCACCCTGGATGAACGTGGCCAAACCTCCACCGTATTTGCCATTTCGAATTTCCCTCATGTTTTTCCCTTGCAGGTAAACTTCCAATGCCAGAAAATCGAGCTCATCAGAGTCCGGAACCCTTGGGGCCAGGTGGAGTGGAACGGGTCGTGGAGCGACAGGTCAGTGGCCCCGTCCTGTCTCTCTGGCTGGTACCCAGTGCGTGGGGGCCGGGGCTGGCCTGCGCAGACAGGTGAGGGCGGAGCGGCTGGTTGGCAATTCTCCCCGGCCTCTGATTCGGGGTCCTGTCCCGCTTCTGGGGTGGCCTTACGTCCTCCCCTTTCAGCCCTCGGGGCCCACCTTGCAGCCAACATTGACTCTCAAGAAAGACTTTTACAACAGCTCTCTAACCTTCTCTAACCTTCACAGACTCGTGTTTATGTCCATCAGCGTCCTGCCTCCCAGGACGATATATCCCCCTGATACCGCGAAAGGCTTTATCTCCAGGCACGAGGAGCTCCAGTAGTCAGTGTGCGTCCGCATGTGTGCATGTGTGTGTGGGGTGGGTGGAGTGGCCGTGAGTATTTCGGAGGTGAGAATTCCTGGAATGTAAGGCAGGGAGGGCTCTCTCTGATGGTCACCGACCATTGGCCGAGGCCCCGCGGCCCAGCAGAGAAGTGGGGGTGTGGGGACTGGAAACTCATCCATTACAGAGCCGCTATCCAGGGCCGTTTGCTCGGCTCCCAATTATAAAGAAAAGTCTGCCTTTTCTGTATGCCCCCCCACTCCCCAGCCCTGGTCCCTTGGTAAGTGGCCCAGGTGGCTGGGCACTGTGGATGTTTGGGCGGGCGCGTGGCAGGGCCCACCCAGGGCTCCTGCACTTCTGGGGAGGAATCTGAAGCAAGTCTAGAACTTGGGTAAAACTGAGCCAGTGTTTGTCCCCAGTCCAGACAAAGCCACCAGGTCACCAAACATGGGCACAGCCCCGTCTTACTGACCGAACCTGCTGTGATGGCAGCACACACAGGCACGCACTTTTCAGGCTGCCACCGTCCCCACCGAGGCTCTTGTCCCGCCATGCCTGGCCCTGGCCTGGCCTCGGCTTCCACCTTCTCAGAACTGTGGGCGCTGGCAGAGACAGATTCAGACCAGAGCTGGGTCAAAGGAGGGAAGAGATCGGTCTCCCTCTCCTGGCAGAAGTGGAAAGGACAGAAATGCTGAAACCACGACGAATGGCACTGCATCGTGTCGCAAGACATGTGGTGGCCCTGGATGTTGAGATAGCAGTCCATAAAAAAAAAAAAAAAACGGTCACTGTTTTTTCCTCTTTGTGGGAATTCATACACAGAAACAAAGACAGTGCATTTCGACTGGGAGTCAAACTGTCAAGAAGCTTGTTTCCCACCCATGAGGCTTCCAGGCTGCCTTGTCACAGGCAAGCAGGGTGAAGGCACCGTGTGGCCAACGAAGCTGCCACCTCATTGTAGCACCACAGCGGTGACATGATCTGAACTATTTGGAGACAACCCTGGGAGTTACAGACAACGCAGTGAACTTGGAGTCACAGCTTCTGAATTTGGAGGTCGATGGGTGGCCACTCACTCATCAGCCCCTCCCTGAGCAGGTGTCCACAGCCTACCCGAGCCCCCGTGTCAGGACAGGCCCGCCTGGCACATGGAACCCTACCTGACTCCCTGGTGAGGCCACCTAAAGAAAGTGCCTTGACATAAAACGTCCAGCATGGGCAAATACTAGGTATTATTGTCACTTTTCAGAGTGTCAGCTTATACACTAAGAAAACAGGTGTCAGGCCCTGCTCCAGGTCACATAGCAAGTTGGAGGCTAAGGACAAAAGTCAGTGAAGCCTGTGTCTTCCATCTCGGCTTTTCTGCTACTCCACTGGCATTCAATGCCTTGTGATTGTCCCATGATAGTCTATGTAGGCGGTTCAAATGGTCCCAAGGGCTCTTTTTCCATCAGCAGCACTAGGACATGTATTTTCCGACCAGTCTCAGATCTGGGGACCAACAGCGCACCAGCCTCTGCACCCCCGGGCGCATTTCTCGGGCCCAGTGAGCAGTCACTGAGCAGGACTGTCCTGCTGTCGCTGCAGACTGTGGGTTCCTGGGAAGGGCCGTCCCCCCCTGCACCAAGGCCAGTGTTGCTCTTCACGACCTCTGCCTAAACGCCCACTCTGTTTCCTCCTAGTTCCCCCGAGTGGCTGTCGGTCGGCCCAGCGGAGCAGAAGCGCCTGTGTCACGCTGCTCTCGATGACGGGGAATTCTGGTACAGTGCCCGTCTCTGCTTTCACCTTTGTAGTGACCGCGTAACAGGTGTGAGCCCTGCGTCCCTGGGGCCTAAGGAGCACCATGTTTCTTTCTTTCTTATTTTGGCAGATCGAACACATCTGTCTCAAACCCCTCGTATCCACCCTGCTTGGCACGAAGTTTAATCTCAGTCATGCTTTGGCAAGGACTCACCCCTTCCCTAGGTTGGTTTAAGAGTCTCGAGGGGGTTGGCGTAGTCCAGGCAATGTAGGGCAGAGCCCTGGTCTCCAGCCCAACAGCCCTCCCCGCCACCCGAGTTTGCATAGTGAACTTCAAGACCGGCAGCCCTGCTGCCCACAGGGTCCACGTCCTCCGTGCCCAGCGTGGTGGCAGGGGCTTTTGAAGGCAGCCTCCCCGAGAGTACATGAAAATACAGACTGAAGTGGGCAGGAAGCAAGCGAGTGGCAGGGAAGTGCGGCACAGAAGAAGAAGTCAGGCAGAGGAAACTCAGAAATCCAGAGCGGGAGGCTCAGCAGAGAAGAGTGTCCCCGTGGGTGGCCCACTGCCTACAACTCTGCAACTGAGGCCCGGCCTGAAACTGCACAAGGGGCTCTGTGCGTGGAGCCCTTCCTCCTGGAATCTGGACTCCAAAGCCCCTTCCAGTCTCTTTCCATCTTCCACCCACTCTGGGGCACAACCCTTGCAACTGCGCGCTCTCCCCTTACGAATTCCCCTTTCTTCCGAATCACTTGCTTAGCGTTCCAAAGCTGTCATTTCTCCTACCTTCAAGGGGAAAAAAAGCCTCTCTTGACCCACTTGCATGACCGATCCAGCTCCTCCTCTCCTGTGCACCTCCTCTCCTCCCTGCTCTCAACTCTGCTCCACTGTGGGTGCCCCCCCCATCCCACCCACCCTGCTCTCGCTTGGACGCCATTGACTCTCGCTGGGCCACATCTAATCATCCTGATCAGTCAGCAGCATGAGACCCGCTGGGACGGTGCTCCCTGATTGCACGGGATCCCACCCTCTGGTGGTCCTCCTCCTTCCTAGGGCTCCTTCCCAATGTCCTGGCCCCTCCTCATTCCCTGACCTGTTCCCATTGAGGTGCCCCAAAGCTCCTCACTCTCTACTCCCCCTCTTTAGGTGATTTCATCTGGTCTTGTGACTTTAAAGACCATCATTACTCAAATAATTCCCAGGTTTCTATCTTCAGCCCCTTTCCCTGGAATCCCAGATGCATATTCAATTGTCTGCTCAACACCTCCCCTTGGATATCTAACAGACGTCTCAGACAAAAGCGTCCAGATCTGCACTCCCGAGCTTCCCTCCCCAGCCTGCCCCATCTCTGTCCTTCCGGCAGCTCAAACCGAACATCTTGATTCCCTTTATTCTCTCCTTCCCCACATCCCATCCATCAGCAAATCCTGTAGGGTTTATCTTCAGAAAATGTCTCAAATCTGGCCCCTCAAATCCCCACCTCCACTGCCACCAGCCTGGACTGAGCCATCCTTGTGTCTCACCCGGATGATGGCACTAACTTCCCGGCTGTCCCTCTGCTGCTACCTGGGCCTCTGAGGTCTGTCCTCAATACCACAGCCATGGATCCTGTCACTCTGTGTGACACCTTCCAGTGGCTCTTGATATTCCCACAGTCAAAGCGAAATTCCTGATACCTGCCTGACCCACCGTTACCCCTGGATCTTATCCAGACAAGGTCCCTTACTGACGCTTCACACCGGCCTCAGTGGCCTTCTTGGTGTTCCACGAGCACATGAAGCACCTGTCTGCCCCTGGGCCTTGCTCTGCACCTGCTGGAAGCCCTGCAGCGCTGCCCTGCCCAGCACCTGGTGCTTCAGGTCTCCACTCAAAACATGCCTGATCTGTAAGGCCTTCTCTTACCTCCCTGCTTAAGCTAACACCCACCCCTGAAATCCTGTCCTTCGGCCCAATTTGACCTTTCTTTCTGGCAGTTATCATATGCAATCAACCTACATTTTTACAACTTTTTTCACTTTCATTTTACCTTTTTAAAAAAAATTTCTGTCTCCCACACTGTGAGGTCTCCCCACTCCTTGAGCACAGGGGTTAGGGATGGATGGACGGACGGACGGATGGACGGACGGATGATGCCATCACTGTCACCCCGTGTGTACTGTGTCTGTCTGCTTTGTTACAGGATGGCATTTAAGGATTTCAAGGCCCATTTTGACAAAGTGGAGATCTGCAACCTCACTCCCGACGCCCTGGAGGAGGACGCTGTCCACAAATGGGAGGTGACAGTCCATCAGGGGAGCTGGGTCCGGGGCTCCACGGCCGGGGGCTGCCGCAACTTCCTGGGTAGGTAGTCTGCCTGTCACCCTCTCTGCCATTCCCAGTGTCCAGTCCAAGCCCGAGAGACATCAAAGGATCAGGGCCAGGACCCTCAGGAAAGCCTGAAACATAAACTCAGACAGTAGGATTCCAAAAATTACTAGGAAAAGAAGGCTGCAGAGATTTAGTACGTAGTTGGATAAGAATTGCTCAGGGAAACTCCTGTGTTTTACCACTTAGGTTATTTTCCATTACAAATAATAGAAACACAACCTACCCCAGTTTAACAATAAAAATGATTTATTGTCCTACATAATTGAAAAGCTCAGAGGAAAAGCAGAGTGGGATTCAGGCACAGTTCTATCAGGGCTCTGGCTTCATTTCTTGGTAATACTCTGCTTCACCTTCTTTTCTGCATTGACTTCTTCCTGCCTCTGGCTTTCTTTGTCATCGCAGGAGCGCTCCCAGCAGCATTTAGGGCTTCCTGAACCTTCATTCACATGAACAGCAAGAGCTCCTAGGAGTCATCAAACAAAAGTTCTCCCTTCCCTCTAATTGGAAGTTCCTTGAACCTGTGCTGCTGGTGCACGCAGTGGGCCGATTAGCTTTGTTCCAATGCTCTGTGGCAAAACGGGTTGACATGGACCAGTCAGAGTTGCTCTTGGAGCTGGGAGTGAGGTTCCTCTTTCTCAAGTCACACACCATTAAATGGATGCTAGCAGGATGGAGTCCACTACACTCTCCTTCAAAATACCAATGGGGGGAAAAAAAAATAAGCTGGAACAAACGTCAGTAGACTAGACCCAGAAAGAATGTCTTCAAAAACCTTTGGGGGAAATGGTTCAAAAGAAGGTAGAAATAAAAGTGAGGACACTAAGGATTCTAGAAAGTAGAGCAAGAGGTCTGAACGGAGCAGGTGGGGAGAAACTATTTCCTCATGTTTGGGAGGTGTGTAGGAGTGTGTGTGTGTCTCCTTTGTTTGTTTGTTTGTTTGTTTTAAGGAAGGGAAGATAATCTACCTCTTTCTAATGACAGATACCTTTTGGACCAACCCGCAAATAAAACTGTCCCTGACGGAAGGAGATGAGGGGCAGGAGGAGTGCACCTTCCTCGTAGCCCTGATGCAGAAGGACCGAAGGAAGCTCAAGAGATTTGGTGCCGACGTGTTGACCATCGGCTATGCCATTTACCAGGTCGGTGAAACCAAACCGCACCTCAGAGCCCTGCGTCTGAGTTCTAAATCCTCAGCTCCTCCCAGCCTCATGCCGGAGACGCAGTGGCCAGTCCCCAGCTGTGTCGGAAAAGCCGAGACAACTAATGGCCTCCCTAGAGAGCTCTCTCCCGCTTCCCTTGCAGTGCCCGGGCAAAGAGCAGCACCTGGACAAGGACTTCTTCAGGTACCACGCTTCCCAGGCCCGGAGCAAAACCTTCATCAACCTGAGAGAGGTCTCCGACCGCTTCAAGCTGCCCCCTGGGGAGTACATTGTCATCCCCAGCACTTTTGAGCCCCATCAGGAAGCTGATTTCTGTCTGAGAATCTTTTCGGAGAAGAAAGCCATTACCCAGTGAGTCATGGGAACAGGTTTCAGAATACCTCTTCATTTGGTGGCTTAGTCACACAAAAGTCACCTTGGGGACTGCTGGAGGCAAGACCCCATTCTTCTCTTTTCCATTATCTACCTGAGAAACAAAGCAGGTTTTGTTCTTGGCTAGTTAGCAAAGCTGGGCACATTTCCCTTTTACCTTGGCTCTTCCCTCCCTCCTTCAACCATTAAAAAAAAAAAAGTCACTCTTTCCTCCTGGTCCCAGAGTCCTGCTCACAGGACACCCTGGGGTGGAGCCCTTCATTTTTCAGAACCTATTACCAAGAAGCTTCTGGAGTAAGAGCTGCACATGGACTTAATTCTGTGCATGATGAAGGGGGTGGCTATTGCCAGTTCCAAGAATGACGTGTTCTTTCAGCTCCAGTTTAAACAAATGTTTTTAAGTCTGCCTATCATTTTACATACCCAACATTCTGCCAGGTCATCCTTGCAGTTTCTCAGCAAAATTATTTTATATGAGTTACTTCTTTGGAAAGGATTTCTCGTTACTGCCCATTCGCCACTGGTTGTTCTGTGGCAGAGGGAAAAGAATGATTCAGGACAGAAGAACCTGTTTCTTTCCCCAACAATGGTATTCTAGAGATTGCAGAGCATGGCAAAACCTACTCATTCTGTATTTAAGCAGATAAATTCCTAACAGAGGACCAAGCTACAAGAGTCAACAAGAGAAGAACAGCTGTGAACACAGGGCCTGCTCTAGTTTTATCTCCTGTTTGGTGGGGTAGAACTGGATTAAAGGCTTGCATTCAGAAAACTCCCATGCACAAACTCTGCTTGGGTTTCCAGGCTATTTGCAAAGGTGTGGTTCTTTCTCATGGCTAAATAGAAGCAGTAAAGTCTTTAATTTTTAAACACTCTGGTGGAGAATTTTTCTCCAGCCTTCTCCCAGGATACAGCATAAGCTCAGGATGAATTTTCCAGTAACTGTTCACAACAAACGCCCCATGTGAGATCCATGCTAATGGGCATCTCTCACGGGTGGCAAGAACAAGAGAGAGTGCCAGGCTATGCCAGTCCTGTGCCTCCTGTTCTCTGTCCCATGAATGGGGTGAAGTCGGAGTTCCTGACATTTATAAGGTGGCTTGTCCATGGCAAAGCTAGCTCCATACTCAGGCTTGCCCTAAACGAGATGATCTGCTATGATATAAGCATAGAATCAACTCTGCAACTCAGGAACAGAAAACCCACACCAAGCTCTGTTCTCCACCGGTTTGGCTCTCTGCGAGGGGCCTGATCAAACCGGGTTCCAAAGAACCGTGCTGAGAGTGCCCACGGGGATGAAGCGGGGAAGGAGACCCCCTTAAGGTTCAGCCTTAGCGTTCATTTGTTTGTATTCCCTTTGAGTTTTTATCAGTAGTTCTTTGGGAGTGCTTCAGGTTTTAATCCATACGATTAGATTCCCCCAAATGTTTTCAGCATCCACAAAAGCCGAAGCCTGCACTTTTCACTATTACCACTCTCCAAACACCGCGGGTACCACTAACTATGTGACCAGCAGAATAAACACGTTTCCATCATTTTCCCTCTCTTCCCCAAATCTAAGTGCACAAACACCCGACCCTCCCCCATCCTCCAGTGGAATAAGGGATTTGCCTCCCCTGGAAATGGCCAACAGCTTCAAAGTCTGGTCTTTGGGGTTCTGACTCAACTTACTTTGTAACCTTTAAAAATCAACCCCCTCCCAGTGATTACCACTCAGCAGGCTGAACGAACGGTGTGCAGTGAATACGTAGCTCCTGTGCAGACTCAGGGCTCTTGCAGGGCAGGTGTGTAATAAAACCTCCCTGTCCCTGGGCTATTCCACATAGCACTTCAGCAGCAGCCCTTGTTCAAAGGCACCAAGGAAATAGGGAGCGACTGCTGGTTTAATGTTTTCTAGTTCTGCACACCCAGAATTTGCACGTTCTCTTGGGTGATGTCTACTTTTGTCTCCCTCTTATTGCATGCTGGGCAAGGTCTGAGTGATTAGGGGTGGGCGCATCCCCGCATGGGGTCTGCAAACCCACTAAATGTCAGCAGCACTGAACAAGAAGGGCCTCCCCGGGACAGACCCTTCCAAAGCTCTGGCTCTTTAGTGCCTCGGGTCCCAATAAGAAGTGCATCCACAGTTGAGGACTGTGCGTGTTTTCCGCCCCCACAGGGATTTGGATGGAAACGTGGACATCGACCTTCCCGAGGTGAGTCTCCTGATGCGGCCGTGGAGGACAGGTTTCCGCCGATGGTGCTGGACACCTTCCTTCTAACCGTACTACCATCTAAAACTGTAAAGGTCAGCAAATGGTTAGTTCGACCAGGTAGGTAAGCACCTGGGATGCTAACCTCCTGGAGCCCAAGATTGGTGTGTGCTAGTCTGTGTCCTTTGAGTCCCAGCAGGACCTGGCATGGGAATGAGGTTGGTACTTGGTGTAAAGTTCTGGTTGGTTCATCTTTCCCTGTGCTACCAACTCCACCTGAGAGGTACCTGCTGCTTCTGAGTGAGATGGAATATCTTTTACATGTATTTTATTTAAGAAAAGTAATCAATAAAAAGAAAATGAGAGAGACAGGTGGATTCTTTTACCGTGGACTCAGGGGAACACATTTTGTCTCCCACATACTGTGTCCTTGTGGAGGGAAGAGACGGGGTTGGTTTTGTCCTTGTCCAAGGGCTGTAAGACCCCCAAGAGGTACTGAGATATGGCCAGAGCAGTCTGACATGTCCAAGGGCAGCAGAGACCTGTTTTTAGGAAGAAACTTGCTATTCTGTGTCAGGTTGCAGTTTATTTAATGGTGCCAAAAAACCACAAAAATTCCCCCCCCCCCCCCCCCAGTCACCTAAAACATTTACTGAGCTCTTTCCATCCACCAGGCCCGGGGCCAGGTGCTGTAAACAGGTTCCTGCACTCAAAGATTTTACCTCCTATCAAAACAGATGATTAAGCAAGTACTTCCTGTCCTGGTGAGAGGTAACACAGGAAGTATGACAACCTTATGGCAAGGACCCGACTTAGGCAGGGGTCAGGCTTCCTTTAGCCTTCTTGTTTGCAAGACAGGAGGGCCCCATGAGTGAGTCCAGCTGATGAAGTCTCACTTTCTTTTTTTTGAGACAGAGTATCATTCTGTTGCCCAGGCTAGAGTGCCGTGGTGTCATCATAGCTCACAACAACCTCAAACTCCTGGGCTCAAGCAATCCTCCTGCCTCAGCCTCCCAGAGTGCTAGGATTACAGGCATGAGCCACTGTGCCTGGCCTAGGTCTCACTTTCTAAAGAGCCTTTACAAGGAGACTGCCATAGGCAGCAGCTCCTGCATACCACAAGAGGGTGACATGGGTCTGGGCACAGGAGGTTCCAGAGTCTTTTCTGATATTTTTGTCATTTTTTTTTTTATGGGTCTTTTTGTGCAAGCTCCTTTGGTTGTTTTTCAGCCTCCCAAGCCAACTCCACCTGGCCAAGAGACAGAGGATGAGCAGCAGTTTCGGGCCTTGTTTGAACGCGTCGCTGGTGAGGTAGGGTATAGCCCCACCTCCATGTCCCCACTGGGCCTGGCCTCTCAGCAGAGGACCATAGTCGTGGGATTGGGGTCAGCAGTGGCTCTCTGAGGCATGCTGGAAATAAAACACCAGCCCTGATGTTAACAGAAGAAAACCACACTCTGTAAAATAACTTCAAGTGGTTTATTCTGAGCCCAATGTGAGTAACCATCAGCCCAGGGAGCCACAACCAAGAAGCCTTGAGTGAGTGGTCCCAAAGCAGTCAGGCCACAGTTTGGTTTTGTACATTTTAGGGACAGGAATTGCAGGTAAGATTATAAATCAATACCTGGAAGGTAGACATTGGTTTGGCCCAAAAAGGCAGGACATCTCAAAGCAGGGGCAGGGGGGCCTACAGAGGTGGGTTCAGAGACTTTTTTATTTGCAATTGGTTAAAGAAATGAAGCTTTGTCTACAAATTGGGAATCAGTAGAAAGGAATGTTTTAAGTTAAGTAAGGAAGTCTGATAATCATAGACAAGCCACAATATACTAACTCAAAGTGATCTATATTAAGCAAATTGATAGCCTACATGAGTGACTTAATTTCTGCCTTACGTGGCCTTACATTTTGTTTATAATTTAGTACCTTATTGCAACAAAGAGTGTTTTGTCAGTCTCATGATCTCTGTTTTAACATTAACACTGGTCAGCTGTAGTAGCTAAACTACCAAAGGGAGCGGGTATTAGGAAGCAGGTCTGACCTCCCTTTTCTTCATGGCTAGGAACTCAGCTTTAAGATTTTTGGGGTCCCCTTTGGCCAAGAAAGGGCCCATTCAGTCAGCAAGGGGTAGGAGGTTAGGATTTTATTTTTAGTCTACACTGGTCATTGGAGGCCCAAAGACCACCTTGTTCCCAGCATCTCTTCCGTAACACCAGTCTGCCTCTATTGATGGGGCAAGAGAGCCCAAAGGAGCTCAGGTCTAGCCCAGACACTTTCTTTGGGAGTCTAGAGGAAGCCCTGAAGAGGTGGCTTCTTTGGCCTCTGCCCCCAAATCACTGCCATTAGGATCTTCTCTCTGCTCTGGTCAAAGGTGGCGGTGTCCAGGGAGGCCACCCTTAAATTGCAGCTTCCTGTCCTTGGCCCCTACCCCATTCCCAGCCCTCTCCACTGCTCAGCTTCTTTGTTGGGTGCCCTGGTGCTCCTGGGGAACCTGGGTGGAGCCCTCATATAGCTCTAGAGTCTTCCTTCCCCTGGTGGGGCAGCTTCTTTGTAGAAACTGTCCCTTAGGTCTGTGGTCCCCAACTCCCAGGCCACAGCCAGGGCCACAGAACTTCGCTGGGATCCTGTCCCCCCAAGTCTGTGGGAAAATTATCATCCTTGAAACTTAGGAATGGGGTATGGGGTCGTGGGGGGAGGGGGCTCACAGCAGGAGGTGAGCAGCAGGTGAGCAAGCAAAGCTTCATCTGCATTTACAGTTGTTCCCCATTGCTCACATCACCGCCTCAGCTCCGCCTCCCTACTCCCAACCCTGTCCATGGAAAAACTGTCTTCCTTGAAACCAGTCCCTGGTGCCAAAAATGTTGGGAACCACTGCCTTGGGTGCTCCCTTGGAGCTGTAAATAAAATAAGCCTGATAAACTAATTCATGTTTAGGGCAATACCTAACCCTGGGGGTGAATGTCTGATGGTAGCATTTCAGGCACTGCAATAAACAGGCAGGGCAGGGAGATGTGGGCACCACAGGATGGGATGGAGAAAAGTGGGAGCTCATGAGGCCTAGGGAAGGCCCAAGTCTCTATATTTCCAACAAGCTTCTGTGCTGCGGATGCTGAGATTTAGTGACTCTGAAATTTATCCCGTTTATAAACCTCTAGGTTTGAAAAACAATCCACGAGCCATATTTCCAGGTCTGATTTGAGGGGTTCTTGGGGCAAGCCCCACATGTGGGAATTTTTTGAAGTTCTCCAGTTGATTCTACTGTGCAGAGGCTCAGAAACTCAGACTGGTTTCCCCCAAATTCATCTAACATTAGAACCATCTGGAGAGCTGTATGAACAATTCCATGAAGGGTTCTTATCCTCAGGGTAAGCTAGACAAGTACCACCTTGACCTGCCCAATTTTCCACACACTTTCCTGGGTTGGGCCCTCTCCTGGGAGAGTTGAGCTCTTGCCTGGCGGGGCTGGCCTGTCCCTGAAACGTGGGACATACTGAACCGTGTAGCTGCAGCGACACAGGGGACAGGTGCATCTGCTGATGGCAGGATCCTGGGGGCCAGACTGTTAGTGGCACCAAGTCAAGCTCAGGACTGATAGAAACTCTAAAAATGTGCCAAGGGCCATAAAAAGCAATTGTCTCCACTTCAACAGGACATGGAGGTGACAGCAGAGGAACTGGAATATATTCTAAACGCCGTGCTGCAAAAGAGTAAGTGCTGCACCCACTGGGGTCCCAGGACCCCCACGGAGGGACAAGTGACCACGCTGCCTGGGTCCCCTCCCTCCAGCTTACCCTGCCTCCTTCCCCTCACAGCTGCAGACCCACTTCTAAGAGCTAATTGGTAGGTAGACTTTAAAATAGGCTTCATTGTTGTTTCCTGATTACAAATACGATGCAGTTTCATGGTAGAAAATTCTAAAAAATGCCGAAAAGACTAATAACAAAGATAAAAAATCATCAATAATCTCATCACCATAAATAACCACTGTCAACACATGTGCGTATCTGTATGCATATGTGTGTCATGTGTAGTCTATGTGTATACACACACATCATCAATTTTAGAACATTGCATCACTCCAGAAAGAAACCCTGTACCCATTAACAGTCACTTCCTATTGCCCCCGGCCCCAGGTAGCCACTAGTCCACTTTCTGTCACTGTAGATTTGATGTATCTACTCTGAACAAATTTCTTACACAAGGAATCACACAACATGTGGCCCTTTCTGGCTGGCTTCCTCTACTGTGCATGGTGTTTTCGAGGTTCTTCCCAGCTGTGGCATGGATCAGTGTTTCGTTCCTTTCTATAGGCAAATAATATTCCATTCTATGACTATTCCCCGTTTTGTTTATTCATTCATCCATTGATGGGCATTTAGATTGTTGCCAGTTTTTGGCTATTTTGAATAATGCTGTAGTGAACATTCGTGTATAAGTTTTCTGGGTGGGCACGTGTTTTCATTTCTCTTGGGCACGTGGTTCAGAGGATTGTTGGGTCACATGGAAACTCTGTGTGTAATGTTTTAAGGAACGGCCCAGCTGTTTCCCACGGTGGCTACTGTACATTTCCACCAGCAGCAAAAGGGTGTTCAGATTTCTCTGACAATTTTAAATGCTGCCTTTAAACTTAACTTTTATGACCATTTCCTCAGGTCATTAACTATGCTTCAAAACACGATTCCTAAGTGCTGTGTACTACTCCAATGTATGGACACAGCCCAGTGTATTGGCCGTGACCTTCCACGGGTCATTTATATCATTTCAAAATTTTTGCCATTATAAATAGCCTGGTGATAAAAAAAAACTCCATGTGTAATTCTTTGCTTGAGATTCTTAAAAACTAGAATAAATGGATGAAAGAATATCCTCATTCATATGACTTTTTTCACATTTTGCCAATTTTCCTTCTGAGAGGCTGTGTTAAGTTCTGCTCCCAGCAGCATTGTGAGACAGCGGCCACAGCACAACCCCCGCCACCCCGGATCTAGCCACACCGTTGGGCTTTCAGGTGGGGACATAGCTCATCTTACCAGGGGTCAACTGAATTCAGCTTTCATGTGTGATTTCAGAAAAGAACATCAAATTCAAGAAGCTAAGCCTGATCTCCTGTAAAAACATCATTTCCCTAATGGACGTATCCTGCCACGTACTTTCGCAGAAACAGACATGGGTGCTGGGCTATAAGCATGGAAGGGTGATGTTCCATAGCGCACTTTCTAAGAACGTGACATCCTTAACCTGTAGGATAGTCGTCTTCACAGAAGATAACCAAAAGCTGGGGGACCCCTGGTGCTAGAATTGGATCACAAGCAAAGAGGCACAGGACTATCCAGCGGGGGGGCAGGTTTTCGAAGGGACTTGGGGATCTTGTTGTCACTTCAGAATCCCACCCCAGGGAACCAACAATTCTGTTTTTGTGAATCTTCCGGCACCACTGCATCTCCCCACTGCCCTGCCATTGTCCCCCTTCAGAGATTTGTGGTTTAGCCGTTAGAACCACCTCCCTAGGTCCCCACGTCTGTGTCACCCAGGCCAGCCCATCAGCCCCCCTCCTCTGAAGTCCCAGAGCCAAGGTCCCACGAGGAGCCTCAGGTTGAAACACTGCTCAGATCTCCCTTAACCCAGGCGACACAGACCAGCGGCAACGGGAAGCTGGAGTTCGAGGAGTTCAAAGTGTTCTGGGACAGGCTGAAGCAGTGGATTGTACGTAACCGCGCAGGGCTTGGCCTCTGGGGACCCCAGGAGCCTAGGACAGGGAGGATTTTAAAAGGCTGTCTGGCAGGACACAGGAGTCGTGTTCCGAGAGGGGAGAAGGGAAGACATCATGACATCATTCTGATACTTACGGAAGTGGTGCTGCCGGGCTTCCTCCCAAAATGAACAGGAAGACAAAAGAGAGACCAAATTCTTCTGGAGGGCCCCTGGGGGTGGTCCCTCTTCCCGGGCTGGCTGTCACCAGTCACTGCCATCCATGTTGCCTGTTAGGCGCTCTCCTTCTCAATGCCTCTGTTTCCCCGCAGAACCTTTTCCTCCAGTTTGATGCTGACAGGTCGGGCACCATGTCCTCTTACGAGCTGCGGACTGCGCTGAGAGCCGCAGGTAAAGAGAAGCCTGGAATGTAGGTGGCTGACTGTGCCCGGCCAGCCCCAGGTGCTGCCCGTGGGCGGCCAAGCAGGTGGCAGGGAAGGTCTTCTCCCCACAGCCACGGAGGTGGTCTCTAAGCTGAGCTGATGTTTCATGAGGTCACAGCCCTTTGAGTGGCAGTGCCAGGACTCAAACATAGGACTTGCTCACTCACAGTGGGGCCCTGGTCTTAAACCACTGCACATATCAGTGGGAGTTTTTTAAATGTATGTACTAAGAATGAACTTGGCCTGCCCCACCCCCACCCCAGGGACCTCTGGCCATGTTTCCTGGCCCAGCAGAGCTATGCATGACTCTTTGATGGCAAGCCAGTGCTTCTGAACTCGAATTTCTGCTCTCAGAGGGTTGTTATCACAGATGATACAGGGCACACCTGTTCCTGTGGTTTGGGGACTCCACGCGTCCCTCTGCCACCCATCCCTGGCTTTGGCAGCCACAGACCCTGCATCCAAACTGGGTGACGTAGTTGTAGTTTCTACCCTGCTCTCTTCACGCAGGGTGGGCCCCAGGTGGTGTTTCTGGCCCTTGGTCTGTGAGTGCCGTGGCAGTCTGAGTCCCTGTGGCTCAGTGTCCTGTGCCCACAGCCTGTCCCTGCTCCTCCCACAGGCTTTCAGCTGAGCAGCCACCTCCTGCAGCTAGTCGTGCTCAGGTATGCAGATGAGGAGCTCCAGCTGGGTTTTGACGACTTCCTCAACTGCCTGGTCCGCCTGGAGAACGCAAGCCGTAAGTGTCTGGCGAGGCTGAGATTGTCCTCAGCCCCAGGCGACAGTTCACCTCCATGTGGTATCTTCACTCGCCCTCCACGAGCACATAAGAAGCAACCCGGCAAAAACCGTGGCAAAGACAGACCGCAGAGAGCCACTGTCGGATCTCGGGAACAGCTGTGCCTGTGTGGTCAGCTGAGGGGCAGGATGTGCAGGTCTTCTCTGCAGCACATTTCTCATCGTCGCACTCTTCTTGCATTCAGACTGTCTCTGCAGAAGGGTGATGGGGGTCGGGGGTGCCTCATATCAGGAACTGTTCAATTTCAAGTCAAATCCCATCATAGCATGTAGAATCAGAAGATCCTCCTCCTTCCCCAGCCCACACCCTCTGTAAGCCCTAGACATTGGCCCAATTATTGCAAACAAGATGTGTTCCACCAAAAAGAGAGAGAGAGAATGTGTAGGTGCTCCTTAGAGTTTGCAGTCTATTATTATATGCACCCTTCCCCTTACAGGTGGTTGTGAAGGAGAGGCTGAGTGAAGTGTGTCCAGGGCCAGCACCAGGTGGCTACAAGGCTCGCCATCTGTGCAGGTGCAAAGGGACCAGCACCGCCAAGGATGCCCCGTGCTTGGTTTAAAGCTCTGGTATCACCATCTTGAAAGTCTTAATTATTTTTAACAAGGGGCCTGCATTTCCATTTTGCACTGGGCCTCATGAATGATGTATCTGGTCCTGCTTGGCATTTTCTAAAACATGTTTGATAGGCCACTTGGAGGTACTTGGTAAAGAAAGGCAGGGTCTGTGATCCTCAATTGCACCATGCAACAGCTCCCTCTCCTTCCTTGGGGACAAGACACTGTAATTGCTGGCATGAAGCAGGTCTCCACTGGACTGTCAGTTCCAGGAGAGCTGTACTTACTGGGCAATCAGTGAATAGATGTGGACTAAGAAGTGATGAGAGAGGTTTGAAGAGAGATGAGCAGGCCGCAGAGGGCCTTGTATGTCCAGCCAGGAGGCTGCATTTTCTCTAGGTGGATACCAGTAGCTAGTGAGAGTGCATTCTAGAAAGACCCATCGTGAAAGAGAGTCACTGATTAGACTTACAGGGTGGCCGAAGCTGACCCTAGAAATCATGAAATTTGATAGTTTCTCTTCTCTCAACTGTTCTTTCCGTTTCTAAATCCCCCCAGAGCTAATCCTTCCCCACTGGGGGTGGGAGGGGGACGGCTCTCAGCTTGCTCTTATAGTGGAGGAATAATATTAGGGAAAAGGGCTCTTTAGGCTCCACACTGTCTGCTCTGGGAGCCTTACATCAGCTGCACCTGGAGAACTTCTACAAATACCAAGGCAGGAGCTTTACCCACTGTTACTTTAACTTTTTATTATGGAAATTTTCAATCATCCACTTAGATAGAATCATCATAGGTCCCCACACACCCCACACCAGTGCCTCTCAAACTTTGCTACACATTACAACCCCTGGGGTTGCTTAAAGAAATTTCGATGACTGAGCTGCACCATTGACCAATTAAATTAGAATCTCAAGGGTGGTGAGCAGCATAGGGATTTATAAAAATTCCCAGGCGGTTTCCAGAACTTTACACCAGCCTCAACAATTATCTTGCTGGGCGGGCGCGGTGGCTCACGCCTGTAATCCTAGCTCTCTGGGAGGCCGAGGAGGACGGATTGCTCGAGGTCAGGAGTTCAAAACCAGCCTGAGCAAGAGCAAGACCCCATCTCTACTATAAATAGAAAGAAATTAATTGGCCAACTAATACATATAGAAAAAATTAGCCGGGCATGGTGGCGCATGCCTGTAGTCCCAGCTACTCAGGAGGCTGAGGCAGCAGGATTGCTTGAGCCCAGGAGTCTGAGGTTGCTGTGAGCTAGACTGACACCATGGCACTCACTCTACCCTGGGCAACAAAGCGAGACTCAGTCTCAAAAAGAAAAATTATCATCTTGCCAATTTTTTTCTTATGTTTCCCCACCACGTACTTTTTCCACGTGAAGTATTTGTTTGTTTATTTATTTATTAATACAGAGTCTCACTCTCTTGCCTGGGCTAGAGTGCTGTGACGTCAGCCTAGCTCACAGCAACCTCAAACAACTGGGCTCAAGTGATCCTACTGCCTCAGCCTCCCGAGTAGCTGGGACTACAGGCATGCGCCACCATGCCCGGCTAATTTTTTTAAAATATATTTCTTCGTTAGTTGTCCAGCTAATTTCTTTCTATTTTTTTTAGTAGAGGCGGGGTCTCGCTCTTGCTCAGGCTGGTCTTGAACTCCTGAGCTCAAACGATCCTCCCGCCTCGGCCTCTCAGAGTGCTAGGATTACAGGCATGAGCCACCAAATCTGGCCCCGCCTAAAGTGTTTAATAAAAGGTCCCAGAAATTCTGTCCTTCAGTCTGCAAGTCTCTCAAATGGATAGCCTTGTTTTTACCAGCAGCGTCATGCCATTTGCACACCTGACAAAATTCTCCCCAAATCCTCCATGTCCTTGAATGGCTGGTCCGTGCCGACATTTCCTGGGTCACCTGTTACACCTGCTGGGTTGACTCAGGAGCCAAACATGGCCCATACCCCCACTTGGCTCCTGGGCC
Source organism: Mirza zaza (assembly GCA_008750895.1). Taxonomy (NCBI): domain Eukaryota; kingdom Metazoa; phylum Chordata; class Mammalia; order Primates; family Cheirogaleidae; genus Mirza; species Mirza zaza. Next base: position 19,468 of record VSMD01028785.1, read on the forward strand.
TCTGCCATTCCCTACATTTGGTGACAGCCCCTTTGGTTGTGCCATTCAAGTGCCCGCAGTGGTTCTCCATGAAGCCAAGGCTGGCCGGCTGGCCCTCGTCCTGCCGAGGCGAGGAGACTGAAGCCAGAGCGGAAAGTAACTTGCCCAGGTCACACTGACACGGCACCCGGCTTGGCACCGGCTCTCTGTCCTGTGCCACTGGGCCCTCCTGCCCGCTGAGAGCACTTACAGCCCCTTCCCGTGTGGGACTCCCAGAGAGAGACTTGACAGTTCTCAGCTCCATGCAAAACTTTACACAGGTGCATTTTTTTCTGGGGCCCATGGATTCCAAGGGGTCTGTAACCCCCAAAGGGTTAAGGGAGGGGAGATGTTTCTGACCCAAGAGCGGCTGGCCAGCTGACTGGCATATTGTAGGTGACAGCACCAGCTACGACTGCTAAGGCCACTGGCTTGCTGCAGGAATTGAAGAGGCTCCCCTAGTGGAGAGAAATCCCCCTCTGCCGGCCGGGGTCCCCCTGCCGCTCCCCAACATCTTTGCTTACCGCCAGAGGGAGCAGCTCGCTCACAGGCGCCGCAGAAAGGCCCTTCGGTCACCAGGACACAAGGAAATCTGTTAAAGGAACTGTCTCTGCAAGGATGCCTTTCTCCTGTCTCTCCTACCAGGGGTGTTCCAGGCTCTCAGCACGGAGAACAAGGAGTTCATTCATCTCAACATAAACGAGGTACGGCCAAGCCGGGGCCGGGCAGAGATCAGGCTCCGGGACCGTTTCTGAATGCACGACTTCACGTGAGGGTTAACAGTCAGTGGAGGGAATAGCTAGTATGTTTTGAAATACTGTTTATTTAGTAATCACTTGAATCATTCCAGTGATCCTGTGAGCCAAGTCCCAGTACTATCCCCATTTTGCAGAGGAGGAAACGGAGGCAGAGAGATGGGTCACTTGAATGGAGCGAGGGCGTGAACTCTGTCTTCTTGTCCTCTTCCTCCTGTCACTGGGCAGCTCGGCCCACTTGCCTCCAGCTTCCGACCTGTCCCCCTCCCTTGCTCACCTCGTCCCGTGGTTCCTGTGATGCATGTGTGTGTACATGCATTCTCGCACGTCAAAAGCCCTGAGAAATGCAACACTTACCCGTTACAGGGGCTGCCACGGCGATGATGGGAGGAGAGCAAAGATGGGAGAGGGTGGATCAGGGTTTCAGAGGTGCGCAGTGTTCCAGGGGATTTTGACAACCTCCCCAGAGGATGGGTGCTGGCCCCGCTGCTCAGAGGGTGGCCCACGGCCAGCAGTCTCAGCTTGGGTGTCAGAAATGCAGGGTGCAAGGCCCCACCCCAGCCCCACCAAATCACAATCTCCTTTTAACGGGACCCTCAAGGATTTCTCTGCACATAAAGTTCGAGAACGTTGGCTCGACATCCTCCTGCCCAAAGGCAGAGGGGACACTGTAGAATGCTTTCCTTCAATGGTGTCTATAATTTTTATTTCCCATTGTTTTCTTTCTCTCCCTGTGTCTTTCGATCCAGCTCTGCTTTCTCTGCAACCTACACGTGCTCACACCAGGCAGTCTACGCCTCCTCCCCAATCTCTGCCCGTTTCCATACTTGCTGCTCACATCGGCTCATTCCCTAACTCAGTAGAAACCTTGGGTTTGGAGAACATTTAACTGACTATTGCAAGACAAAGAGGTTTAGACAGGATGGTGGAACATCCCCTTTTTTGCACTCTGATTTGGACTGATCAGCCTGTTCCGTGCCTCAGTTTCACCATTTGCAGGAAGAGATTTAGGCCTTAATCTCACGCCAAAATTTGGCTTATAATAATATCAAAGAATTTGGCAATTTATTGTGTTGATTTTTCTCTAATTTTCTCATGTGCGCATCTCAGATGCCTGCACATGTCATCATTTCACGGAGAGCAGAAACAGGACGTTTCCTCTCTAGTGCTCTCTTTCACCTGCAGCCTGTAGGACACAGTCAATAAATATAACTCCTTTGATTGACAACTGTATAAAACACCCAAAAAAAGATGTGCATACTCAAACCATTCTATTACGAAAACCAGGAGGGACCCCTGGACCCACCTTTATTTCTCATGTACTTTGAGGTTTTGCCACCCACTAGTAAGGATGAAGAAAGTGTGACAGTTGCCCCTTGTGCATGGTGGAAGGGGGGAGAGGACAGAGTTGTAGTGTCCTGGCCAGCCCTGGCCCAGGTGGCAGTAGGAGCATGGAGGGAGCATTCCCCTGCTCCAGGTTCAAGATGTCATCACTTCCAACTCTGAGCCCACAGGTGTGGGGGCTGGAATGAGCTCCTGCCCCACCCATAGCTGTCCCTCTCTGAGGCAGCAGGGAGAACCTGTGTGTTCTCTCCCCTAAACCCACCATCCCCACCTCTGGCTGCATCACCTGGGGAGATCTAACAATCCTGAGGCCCCAGCCACACTCCAGGACGATTAAATTCTAAATCTCTGGGGGTGGGAGCCAAGCACTGATGTTTTCTAAATTCCCTTGGTGAGTCCAGTGTGCAGCCAAGTGGGAGCAACCCTGTTTTGAGGCCTCCCCCTTATACCCCCACCTAGGAAGCAACGAGAGCTTTTCCTGGCTGAGGTGGCCTCACCTGCAGTTCTTCTGCTAAAAGAGCCAGAGTGGCCCTCATTTCTCTAGCTCCTGCACCGCACATGCTGTGCCCAGGAAGGTGGGAGAGAGGGGAGGAAAAAATCTCACATAATCATGTTCCCCTGAGTCTCCTTGCTGTGACGAGCAAGCTGGCAGAAAGGAGGAGGCAGGTTGCACTCAGGAGAGGAGATGAGGAATTCAGTGCCACTTCATCACCAGCTCGCTTGTCACGAGCCCCAGCCGTAATGGAGGGTCACCTCTCTCCCAAAGGTGAGGGGACCCCTTGCCACCGAGGAAAAGGCTCTCTATGCCACCCTGCCCACGGTGCCTCAGCGAGGCTGTGCTCTCCACAGGGAGAACTTTCCCACCCCTCCGTCCTACTGTCTGTGCTGGACACGAGCTCACCGAGAGAGGGCTCAGGACCTGCAGAAAACTCAAAGTGCTAAGAATTCATTTATTTCTTAAGAATGCTTTCCTGTTGAGGTGGGAGTTCAAATTTGCAGGCAAAACGATGACATGGCAGGTTTCCTGTGACGTAGACAAACTGAAGTCACCCCTGACCTGGGGTGGGGGGAGACGTGGAAGGACAAGCCCTCATCAATCTCTTGCTTTCTATTCCCAGTTCATCAACTTGACCATGAACATCTGAGGCTGCCCCAGTGCGGACTTCTCCCGGGTGGAGCCGCCCTGCCCAGGGCCCCCTCCTCTCTCCATCTTGATCTGGGAAGAATGAAATGGATTCAGCTGTATTCTTTGATTTTGTGCTACTTCTTTGTAAAATTGCTGCCGTGAGGTGGCGGGTGGCACCCTGTGCCTCATGTCCAGGTTCAGACCTTGCTCGCTTCTCCTCCCTCTGCTTTCCCTGCGTCCTCTCGTCAATCGTCACTCAGAGTTCCAGTGCACAGAATCCCGGCTTCAATCACTGCACCCAGACATCCTTACTAGGAATAAAACAATGTTTTTATAAATGCACGTGTGAAATGAGATGTGGGGAAAGGCATGAAGTCATAACTAAGCATTTTCTGCATCATTGGCATGTTTCCTTACTGGGGAACCCTTGTGAAATGCTTCAGCCACTTTGAAAAACAGTTTGGTGGTTTCTTTAAAAGTTAAACATACCTTATACGTTTGCAATTCTGCTTCTTGGTATCTACCCAAGCATGATGGAAATATATCTATACACAAACACTCATGTGTGAATATTTATAGCAGCATGATTTACAAACCCCAGAACAGAGGCAAGTCACTGACTGGTGAACGGATAAACCAAATCCCTTAAAACGGAATTATTTAGTAATAAAAAGGAACAAAGTACTAATGCATGCTTACTCCATTTACATAAACCTTGCAGAAAAGATGAATCTATAGGGACAAAAAGCAGATCACTGGTTGTTGACACCACGATCCTTGCAGCCCTGTGGTAAGATGGAAAGAGCAGCCCCAGCGGAGGGGACATCTTTCCCTACAGGTCCTCAGACCGAATCCCTGGGCCCTGCCCGGAGAAAGCCTCAGGCTGCTGTCCTCTCCATCTGAAATGCAGAGCCTGCCCCGGGCTGCTCTCTGCCCTGTCCTGTGCAGACCCACGGGGTGCACTGACAACGGGCCAGGGCTCCAGAAAGACCAAAGCATGTGACTCTCTGGGCAGAGGTGCCAAGGTCGCTGGTGCCAGCCCAATTCAGTACACTGGATCATTCGTAGAAACAAAGCTCCATTCTACCGAGCGCCAAGACCGCCTGCGGAGTGCCAGCGTGAACCACAGCTGTGAATCAGTAGCGGGCTGTGCTTGCTACTGATGCTGGCCTGGGCCACTTTCCCAGCTCCGTGGGGCCTTTCTGCAGAGGGCCAGTCTCCTTGGTACCTGAGTAGAGCCTCTGATGGAACTCGCCAATGTCCTCAGCAGGAAGTCTACCCATTCGTTACCAGTCAGACCCTACGCGGAGGAAAACTCGCTCTCCTTCCAAGGAAAGGGAAAAGCCGTAGTCAGGAGGCTGAAGCATCTGGAGCAAATGCAAGTTCACGTCATGGAAATGGCATTGGATTTGGAGTCAGAGTCCTGTACTCTAGCCCGGAATTCACCTCTGGCAGCCGTGTGAACTTAACTAACCTCTCTGGGCTGCCTTGCTCTGTGCGATTATAGGATTCCTTCTTTCCCTCTGGGAACCTGAGGGCCACGTCCCGTGTGGCTCAGTCCCGTGCTAGCTGGGTGCGTGGAGAGTCTGGGAGGAAGTGACAGAGGTGGGGCCGGTAAGGCTGACAGCGCTCAGGGTTCTGCAAAGAATGTGGCCATCCAGAGGGGTCTCTCGAGGCCATGTCTGGACCCGGCTTCTAGGAAAGACCGTCCTCCTAATCCCTGTCAGCAGCTCCCCACCTTACACATTTGCCAGAGCCCCGCTTAACCGTGTGGGGTTAGCCTTCTCTCTCGTCCCTCCAAGTCTACCTTCTAGATTCTAGAGAGAGAGTCACCCACCTGGGTGATTTTCTCACGGTCACGTCTCAGCACCAGGACAGATTCCTCTGTGGGATGGTGACAGCCACTGAAAATGGCCCAATCCAGGGGACAGCATCAGTGGCATGCTGGGTGGGTTCCCTGCAGCCCGGTGCCACGGACCACACCTTCCCTGTGAGACCAGCTCCTTTTGCTCTGGGCGTGACCCTGCCTTCTGGCCACATTCTCAAGTCTTGCTGTCATACCCTTCTCCCTTGGTTCCGACCTAGATATGGGTGTAGTTCCCACCTCCCTACGTTCATCCTGCATGTGTGCTGTCCTTGTGGCTTCCATCGCCATTTCCGTGCCACTTCCTCCCGAGCCTGTCTCCACCTGCCCTCCCCTTAGCCCCGTGACCTGGTAGCCGAGGACTGTGTACCTTCGCACCCAGGCCTGCAAAGTCTTCTCTGGGGGCCTCCACTTCTGTTTTCTACAGAGATCAGATATTCCCTCTGCCCGCACGAGACAGCTGCTGTGTCACTCTGCCGCTTGCAACATGTTTGTGCCTCGTTGTCTCTCCTAGGAAAATGCCAAGGACTCTAGCACAGCCCTGCTTATGTCCAAGCGTGGTTCTTGTGCTTTAGGATGCAGCCCAGAGCTGGGACTGACCAGCCTCCCATTTGGAGCCAAGACCCTCAGCCTGGCTGGGTCAAGGCACTGCCACTTAGCTCTCCACTGCCCACTGCAGGTGTCCCCCAGAAACCAGAGGCAACTTGACCATGGGGATGGGGACTAGTCATCCTCACCTCTGTGTGTCCTAAGTGCCCAGCACAGCTTCTGGCCCACGGGCGATGCCCTGTTAATGTTTGTGGCACAAAAGCACAGATGAAGAGAAACGATGGATCCAGAATGCTAACAATACACACTGTGCCTCTTTGATCCCCCAAGTGGGCAGAATGGGCTTGCTTTTGTGGCTCTGTGGAAGTCACTTACCCGACATCCTTTAGCTTGCATGAAAAACTGGCTCCATTACTGCTCCCAAAGCTTCCAGGGTGTTTGGCGCCAGAGATGGCATTATGCCTTCCTGTTAGAAATTTCAAGCACATGGGGTGGCCTTCACAGAAGCAATGAGCATTATGGTTAAAAAAAAAATTCTGGCTGGGCACATGGCTCATGCCTGTAATCCTAGCCCTCAGGGGGGCCAAGGAGGGAGGATCACTCAACTTCAGGAGTTCAAGACCAGCCTGAGCAAGAGTGAGACCCCGTCTCTACTAAAAATAGAAAGAAATTATCTAGACAACTAAAAAAAAAAATATATATATATATATATAAAATTAGCCAGGCATGGTGGTGCATGCCTATAGTCCCAGCTACTCAGGAGGCTGAGGCAGCAGGATTGCTTGAGCCCAGGAGTTTGAGGTTGCTGTGAGCTAGGCTGACGTCACGGCACTCTAGCCCGGGCAACAGAATGAGACTCTGTCTCAAAAAAAAAAGGAAAAAGAAAAAAAAATTCTGATAGAAAACAGGTGCAAGGCCCTTGTGCTAAACAAAAGTATAGTAGTGCAATTCACAGAAAACTCCTGCTGTGCTCAATTATTGCAACTTTTGAAAAATCACCCAACCAAAGCTGCATTCAGTTAATGTCAGGTCCCTGGAAACATCAGAAAATCTGTGGTTGAGAGTCCCACAGAAACCCTATATTATGTTTGCTATGATCTGCTATTTCATTAGCTATGAATGTAAAACAAATCAGTTTTTTACAAAGCCGATAACTTTTGGTGGTGGGGGGATGGGAATCGGTCACTGTATTTGCAAGAAATAGAACTTCCCTTAGCTGAAATTAGAAATGTATATCTCTCTGGATGGCATGTGTGTGTGCATGGAATATGCACACTAATAATCCATGCAGTCCTTGTCGAGTTCTAACCACCTATTGTAATGAGCCCTGCTACTTCTAACAAACACCCCACTGTATTTGAAACTATTTTATGTTTTTGTTATATATTTATTATAAAGAGTTTAAGTCACAAAAATACAAAGAAAAAGGTTTAAAAATCATCCTAAATGATAATCATTGTTTTTTACTCTATTTTATCGGGGTAAAATATGCATAACAAATTTACCACTTTTATCATTCTTAAGTGTACAGTTCAATGGCATTAAGTACATTCACTCTCTGTGTTGTACAACCATTGCCACTATCCATTTCCAGAATGTTTTCATCTTGCCAACAGAAACTATATACCCATTAAATAGTAAATTCCCAGTTCCTCCCCATTCCTCCACTGGCGACCTATATTCTACTTTCCATCTCTATCAATTTGCCTATTCTAAATACCTGAAATAAGTGGAATAATACATATTTTGTCCTATTGTACCCGGCTTATTTCTCTTACAATAATGTTTTCAAGGTTCATACGTGTTGCAGCACATACAAAAATTTCCTTCCTTTCTCAGGTTGGATATGTATGGATAGACCACATTTTGTTTGTCCGTTCATCTGTCAATGGATGTTAGGTTGTTTCCACCTTTTGGCTGTTGTAAATAATGTTGCCATTGTCACTGGTCTACAAGTATCTGTTTAAGTTTCTGCTTTCAATTCTCTGGGGTGTATACCTTGCAGTGGAATTGCTGGGTCACTTCAGCTGTACCATTTTATAATACATGCCTACCAGCAGTGCACATTCCAATTTCTTCACATCCTCACCAGCACTTGTTATTTTCCTTTTTAAATATTTTGTTTATAATAGCAATCCCAGTGAGGGTGAAGTGGTATTTTGTTGTGGTTTAGACTTATATTTCCCTAATGGCCAATGATATTATATTAAGCTTTTCACGTGCTTGTTGTCCATTTGTGCATCTTTGAAGAAATGTCTGCTCAAGTCCTTTACCCATTTTTTAATTGGGTTGTTTGTTTTTTGTTGTTGAGTTGTAGTTCTTATTATATTCTGAATACTAATCCCCTAGATATGTGACTTACAGCTATTCTCTCTCATTCCATGGGTTGTCTTTTTATTTTCTTGATAGTGTCTTTTGATGCACAAAAGTTTTAATTTTGGTGAAGTCTAATTTATTTATTTATTTTTGTTGCCTATGGTTTTGGTGTCGTAACCAAAAAGCCATTGCTAAAACCAGTGAAATGAATATTTTCTCTTATGTTTTCTTCTAGGAGTTTTACAGTTTTAGCCATTGAGTCTTTGATCCATTTTGAGTTATTTAATAATTTTTGTATATGGTGGTATGTAAGAATCCAACTTCATTCTTTTGCATATGGATATACAGTTTTCTCAGCACTGCTTGTTGAAAGATATCATTGAATGATCTTGGCATCTTCTCAAAATCAATTGACCATGTATGTTTATTCTGGGTTCTCTATTCCATTCCATCCATCTGTATTTCTGTCTTTATGCCAATACCAAGCTGTTTTGATTGCTATAGACTTTTTTGTATTAGGTTGAAATCAGGAAGTGTGATTCCTTCAGCTTTCTTCTTCTTTTTTTTTTTTCAGCATTGTTCTGGCTATTTGGGGTCCTTTGAGATTCCATGTGAATTTTAGAATGCGTTATTCTATTTCTGCAAAAAACACCATCAGGATTCTAATAGGGATTGCATTGGATCTGTAGATCACTTTGAGGAATACTAACATTTTAACAATGTTATATCTTTCAGTTCATGAACAGAGGATGTCTTTCCATTTACATGGTATTTAATTTCTTTCAGCAATGTTTTATAGTTTTCAATGTATGAATCCTTGCCTTTGTGGTTAAATTTATTTTTAAGGGTTTTTTTTTTTTTTTTTTGCTGCTCTTGTAAATTGAATTATTTTCATTTTCTTTTTGAATTGTTCTTTGCTAGTGTGTAGAAATACAATTGATTTTCATGCATTGATTTTGTATCTTGCAAATTTGCCGAATTCATTTATTAGTTTAGTATATTGTTTTGTGAAATCTTTAAGGTTTTCTGCATGTAACATCATATCATCTGCAGAGATAATTTTACTTCTTTCTTTCTAATTTGGATATCTTTTATTTCTTTTTCTTGCCTAATTGCTCTGAGTAGGATTTGCACATCTTTGGAAATCAAGACCAAGCTTGAGTAGAACATTTTTTCAGGTGTTACCAAGTAATAGGCTCACTGCTCAACATGCATAGAAGCCAACACTATGGCACTGGCTTTTGAGAAGAGAAAAAGCTTTATTGTGAGTCAACCAGCAAGGAGACAGGAGGCAATGCTCAACTTGGTCTCTCCAACCTGGGTTCCGGAGGGCAAGGTGGGCTTTGTAGGCAGAGAGCAACAATGAGGGAGAGAGGAAGATGCTACAAGGCATGATATGATTGGATCATGCAAAGATGGGCTGACAAGTTCTTGCTTTTAAGTCTGTCCTGCAACAAAATTGGACACCCCTTCCTTCTTAATTTGGTCCCCATTCCCTGGTGTGGGCACTTAGGTGCTGCCTGTCATTGACTTTTCATTCCAGCTGGCTCTGGGGTCACAAATCAGGCATGCTTTGCCCATCTGGGCATGCTCAGGTTACCCACAACCTGGGGGTCCATCACACTGAAAACAACTCATCATTTGGTTATATTTTGTTACTGGCAAAGTTCAATGGGGCTGAATTACCAGTTCTGTGGTTACACAGGCACTACTATGGTTGAATTTTCAGCCTCCTTCCAAGATTTGTCAGTGTTCTTCCCTGAATCTCCAATATCAAAAGCTTCTCAGGACATCTTTAGCATTTATCTATCATTTTGGACTATGGCTCCAAAAGCTCTTGCAAACATCATTTTTAGTGATGTTCCATCCACTGCCCACTCCCCAACTCTGCTCCTTGGCTATAAATTCTCACTTTTCATTATTATATTCAGGCAGTACTGAGTCCAGTCTTTCTCCTCTACTGCAAAACCCCATTTCTACAGTCACTATATCTATCTCTATGATCCTGAATAAAGTCAGACTTACTGCCTTTAGCAAATGTCATGAATACTTTTTTATTTAACATTGTCTCCCACACCTGCCCCTCCCCCCCCGCCACGTTGGCACCTGGCATCTCCCATGCCTAAGGGTCAGTACAGGATCATCTGTGCTGCAGGCTCCCTCTCAGCCCCTGCTCCAAAGTCACAGGGCATTTATTTTCCAGACTCAAAATTTTCCTTAAACCAAACCACAGCCACACGCTGCCCAATGTGCTTTTATTACCATAGTGCTGAAATAAATATATAAAGATTTATGGAGGCGCACATGTGAATTGGAGCGATACCCAGAATCACCACGTATGAAACCACTTAGGACGAAGCTGCAAGACATTATGTGTCTATTAAATAATGGAAAACGAAATGTGCATTTGAAAAATAAGCCTTTCACTGAGACAAATGAGATCATTTTCTTGGAAAGAAATCAGCCAGAAGTGGAAGAAACCCCACCCTCCGTCATGCCTTCGCATCTGAGGTTGTTACGAGGCCGGAAGCCGAGGCTTCGCACGTACATCTGCAAAGAGCGTGCGTGCACTTGGGGCTACTTGTCACTGTCAGTGAGGACGGAAGAGGAGCGCAGAGAAGTCCTTTCCTCTGTCTCTCTTTCTCTCCCCTCCTTGTACCGTAAATATCCAGACACCACCCATTGTCATGCTGATAAGCATGGGACCCAGACAGATAAAAACTGGTCAGTGACTCCATTCCTTGCTCTGTGAATTCAGGGATTCTAGTATTGTCTTTGAGAGAGTGTTAAAAAGCACGAGAGGGGATCATCTGCTCATGTCTACACCACCTTCAGGCACGAAAGTGCCCAGGAAGCCTGAAGCTTAAGGAGGAGAGAATAAAAGAGTCACCCCAAGGAAAGGTGCCTGACGTGTGACCCCCAGACAGGGGGAAAACGGTGCTGCTAACAAAAATGGGTAAATTAGGACAAGGAAGGAGCACGCTTCAGTTTTGAGATTTGAGGTAATTACAGAATGTCAGTGTGAAAACATCCTGGGAGAAAATGGGAGCGGGGAAATGGATCCCAAGCTTTGATAAGAAAATGCGTGTAAAAAGAAAACCCCAAAGGAGACAGAGTTTGAATGGAACCTGATGTTAGGATATAGAAGGAAGGAGAAACTTTTAGAAATAATAGAATAGAGGATTATGTCAGAGAGAAAATAAGTGTCCTGTGGCCGAAGGTTTGTTGGGGTGAACAAGAGAGATTTGAACCTGAGTCTGTTTGAATCTAAAGCCCATGCTTTTCCTACCACCACTTCCAGAACAAACATGCACCTCCTCAACTCAACCCCTTCCTCTTCTTAGGCTCCAAAGTCTTCCAGAAGTACAGTAACCCCCTAGGTCTTCAGAAAAGGTGTTTGGCTCAAGGTCACAGGCAGGAAGCTGGGGTTGGCCAATAGCTAAGACCCCAAGAGAAGCCACTGTAGAGTGGAATGAAGCCAACCAACGCCCCAGTCAAGCAAGGGGTTAAGCTGGGATGCAGCCTGGATCTCTCTGAGGCCAAAGGCCAAGTTCTGTCCATGGTCCTGTCTGGCTGAGAGGAGAGGTAAGAAGGAGGCAAGTGTGTGAACAGCAGCTGTGATGGAGAGGGATGCGTGCTCCCTGCAGGGGTGTGAGAGAGACACTCGCTCCGTCACCCTGATGCCCCTCTCCCAGTTGACTACAGACGCATGGGCAAGTCCAAAACTAGACCAGTCCTGCTGAGACCCGCCTCCCCTACCCAGTCCCTGACCACAGACCCAGGAGCTCAATAAATGTTCTCTTGTTTCAAGCCGTGGAATTCTGATGTTGTTTTCCTGCAGGGTTTTGTGGCAATAGATAATGATAAGCCATTTGAATAAAATGAAGGGAGCATTGTTTCAGTTTACTTTGGGGTGACAGGGATGACCAAACAGAGTGAAAAAAGAGAAGGAATTCAAGGCTACATGAGAAAGAGCCTGGGGCAACAAGTACAGACTGTGAAGCAGGAGGTAGGGGGACAGGTGGAAAGGGGGCAGGAGGAGAGGGGGGAAGAGGAGAGTGGGAAGGGGGGAGGGGGCAGGGGAGAGTGGGCAGGGGAGAGGGGGAGGGGGAGGGA